>VUQH01032185.1:57605-68284 GCA_015106775.1 Etroplus canarensis
TCCTTAACCCCCCCCCCCCCCCCAGCCCTTGTTTCATTGCTGGCCTGTTCTGCCCTCTTGGTTAACACTATGCCCTCTCCAAGATGCTAAGAATAAACACAGTGGTGCTTGAAAGTTTGTGAACCCTTAAGAATGTGCTATGTTTCTATATAAGTAGGACCCCAAATTATATTTTTTCTCAGTACAATAATTAGAGCAAGAGAAAGCTTATTTATTCATGTTATGATATTGGCATTGCTTAGAGGAGTGATGCAAAGTATGAGTGGTGATAAGGCCTTCCGACAGGTGTTTATTGTCTTAACCTCCCAGTAATGAAGAAATTAATTATTATCCCTCAGTGGTGTGATGGTTTAAAATAGCTATTAGAAGAAGGAGGCTTTAAGGTCTTCCCAATGGAGCTCCTCAATGCTCTTATAAGAGGTAACTCTAATGCTTTCTCTGAGACATTTCAACCTCTGCTTGATCACCTGCCTCAAGAGCTGGCTGACACACTTCATAAAAGAGGGCTACACTTTGTCTTTAAATATAACCAGTGAGTGTTTGTCTCCCTTTGATATGACTGTTAATATTTGTGCTGAATGTTTTCTTTTGACTCACATATGTGTATTTGTGACCTATGTATGTATTTATGTACAATGACTTTGGCTTTGCTGTGCTGGATTGTTTGTGTTTCTGAATGTTCATTTCCAAAAAAAGTCAATAAATTATTGTTTAAAAAACTATTAGAAGAAGGCATATAATATCTGTAATACATCCAAGTAATCTGAGTCAAACATGTTATAAGTAGCTGATAATTAGTTTTGTTGTAGCTAAAGATCTCTTTATTTGATATCCCATCCATCTTTCAAAACAAAATACTTTCATTTGCAGCTAACAGGACAGTTGACTTGCCTGAACATCTCTTTCAGTTAAGCAGAGGGAGATGTGAGCCAAACAATCACTCTCAGCTCTCAATCATTTCAATCAGGCTAGGCTGGAAAACTGATGAGTCTGCTCTGAGAAGGCCTTTCCTCTTAATGATCCTGGTCCTGTTGACAGGAGACTAAGCCACAGTGTGTGTGCATGTGTGTGTGTGTGTGTGTGTGTTTGACTGTTTAGCTAATAAATTCCTATGTGTGCACACAATAGATACATAGGCATTTAAAAGCCTTGAAATGTTTTCTTTCATGAATAAAATATCATGTAATTCTGTGCCACTACTTGATTTGAGTCACACTGTACACTAATATATTAGCTGTTTTTTAATGAACAAAACTACAAGCTGCTTCTTCAACTTTTAAGTACAGTCCTACATAATAAAATTGTACAGTCTGTGGACTGGATACAGAGTCTGTATGTCATTATTGTCTATGCCAAATGCAAATAATCAGAGATACTGTTTTGCACGAATCAGACCTATCTGCTACAAGCAGTCCATTAGTATTTGCCAGACAGCAACCACACTAAATTAAGTTTTGGTGCTTCATCAAAGAAGTTTCAAAGTAAGTAATGAAAGGCTTTACTTGGCTTTTTTAATTTTATGTGATTCCAGTTAAGAAATTTAAGACTAGTTCCTATCACCCCTTGCATAACAGGAACAAGCAAATTCAAGAGTCTAATGGGCAAATCCTTCTTCCTTTTGACTCACTTCGTATTTTTTGTATTTTAATATACATTTGTATATATACAGTCCACACTGAGCTGCATTCAAAACTCTTCCACACACACAAACACATGCACACACACACACACACACACACACACACACACACACATATATATATTACAAGTGTCAAAGTTGTTTGGAAAAATGACAGCAATCAGCACAAGGCAAAAAAGTGAATTTGATCACCAGTGGAAATTGGCTCATGCAACAGGACAGCGAGCTCCAGCACACTAGAAAATGTACAAGAGAATGACTGAAAAAGAAAAGAATCAAATTGCTACAATAGCCTAGTCCAAGTCCAGACCTCAGCCTAATTGCAATGCTGTGGTGGTTCCATAAGACCATAAAGAATGGCAGCTAACCTCAATAAACTGAAGCAAGAGAATATGAGAGACTGATAAAGTCATACAGAAAGAATTGACTCAAGTTATTGCTGCTAAAAGTGTTTCTACAAGCTGTTGTTTGATTTTCACGACTGTAAGTTAATGAAGGTAACTGGTTGCTCTTCAGCTACATTTCAAAAAACTGCAACAATCAGTGTTTTGAGAAATGTTGTCATGAGAACTACTGCTGAGAGGACTGGCCAGTTTCTCAGCTACATTTACAAGAAATACAACAATGTTCACACTTTCTAGTCATCAAATATTTTGCAGAGTTAAGCTGTTCTGCCACTGAGACAATGCACTATTTTCACATTACTGTTCACACTGGCAGGCACACCCCCACTGTAGGAAACCACAGTTACCAAGTGACAACACAAACACATAATCTTAAAAGCCAGCTGAAGAAAAGCACAGACCTGTGAGTATTCTTATATGACAAAAAATAAAGATCTTTGTTAAATATATTTAACAAAATGGTTTGGATTACAGGGGACCTAATATGCTCTCAGTAGATTATAAAATGTGTGTTGTATTTGTTTAACAACAAGAAATGTTAATATATCTAAGGTTACAAGAGGGTATTAGACATGTCTGAGTGAAAACTATCACACTAATATATGTAATATTGGCCTTTTTGTAGACAAGAAGGATGTCACATGAGCATCACACAAGGTAACTTTTCTTACTGACTTATTTCTGCTTTTTTAAATTTAATCTGTATATCAGAAGTGTACAGTATATCATAGTTATTTATTTTTCACTTTCATTCTGTGCGGGTCACTAATTTAGTTTAAAATCCAGTCAGTGCTCAAGAGGTGAATAAGTTGTATTTCCCCCTGTTGATGGGATTGAATTAAGGTTGGGAACCTTTCAAACAGTGCTGTGAATCAACATGATCAAATTAATCCTTAATCCACAATAGCCTCAGGCAGGGTGATACAGCATGTACAGGGACATGAAAACAGTACCTGAGGGCATGAAATCACTGTGCAACATCTCGTTCCATCTTCAGTCTCCTTTTTGGTAAATCAATGCTTTGTTACACACTTACAAATGATTTTTAATCTTCTTGGATATGTGGTTTAGATAATTAAACATTGCTCTGTAAGATTTGGACTCCCCAGATAACAAAGGCACTAATAAAGAGCTTCTAAAATGCTATTCCAAGTCAAAGCTTGGTTTTCTGTTTATTTCCTGATTAAGACCAGATGTCTTGGAAGGTCATTTGAGGAGTCAGAACAGGACGCTGGCTGTGCTGCTGGAGCAGGCTCTCAAAATCAAAGAGCAGGTGACAGCAGGTCTGCAGTCCAACCATGGCTCTTTCGAAATCAAAGCACTTTCTCACAGATTGTTGGAGAATCACATACTCACCATCACATGTATAGTCAAACAGCTCAGCATGGACATACAGGTATGCAAAGTGGTGGTATTTAGTTATACGCAATTGTGTAGCCTCTTTACTTTTACTTTACTTTTGTTTTGAATATGTTGTACATCTTATTAGGTGGGTGAAGCCAAGCATCTGTGTTGATTGTCTTCTTTTCTGGCTGCTCTCTTCTCCTTGTATTGTTTGATGTGCAGCACACCCACGCCAACTCATGCCCACAAACTCCCAGTTGATTTGATTACACCTGATAGAATGGTGCAGTGCTCGAATAAAGCCTACTTGACTTCTCATCATCATCAGCTCATGCACATTTTGTCTGTATAAGCAAAAAGTGATGATATGCACAGTATGTGATTAAATAAATAAATACTCTTGATTTATGCATTTAAATTCTAACAGACATTCTATTAACAGCAGTCAGAAGAATTGCAGAAAAGTGCATGGAAATTTGTCTCATGGAACAAGTGTGAGGGTGTTTGGAGTCATCTTTCACTGAGCAGAGCATCAAACCACACACAGGGAGCTGCCTTACAGAAATAGGGCACTGAAATGAAACACATAGCTTCATTAGTGTACAACAAATGGGCCATTAACACGATTAGAGGTGATCATTATTTGAAATATTGCATAAATGCCAATAAACTAATTAATTCTGCAAATGAAGAAGTAATCAGCTAAGTAAAGGACTGAATATTTTGATGAATCAAATGAAAGCTGCACCATACAGTCACTGTTTGCTTTTACGTTAAGCCAGAGGATAATCTATTTGATCTAAGGTTATTTTACACTTGTCCTGTTCAATGATCTTTTGAAGCAAAGGCCATGAAGTAGCTTACATTTAATGTTTATTTTGAAGGCATTAATACTGGATAAATAACATTCACAGTTTTCTGCCAGATGCTTTTTAAACATTTTATAATTTTTCTCATCTGTTTTTCCCATTAACAAATCAGATCATGTATATCAAATAAACTGTCTTTGTTCTGGGTAAAGGCATTAGCAAGACAGTTGGCCCAGCAGGACTATGTTACCTCTGGAACTACACTAGCTATTCAAAACCTGGACCAGAAAAACACAGCTGGCATTGGAGACCTGAGAGGAAGAGTAGCCAGGTATGCACAGTGTGAGCCCTGGGTCAGATGTTGACTTCAAACTGAGGTACATATTGCACAGCATGTGACCCAAACAGTAAAGCATTATTCAGATGCATTAGAGTGATCTGACTTCCTTTTCTGACACCCTGTGTGTTTTTCTCTCCCACTGATGAAGTGAAATTGTTTAGCCTTCATTCTGTCTAGCAACTCTTCACAATCACACAGATTTAAATCAGTCCTGGCACAAACACAGATGTGCACATGCACAGATGCAATTATTTTGCTCCCACCAGAGTGAAGCTGCTAGGTTTAAACACACTTTGGGTGCTGATTAGCACTTGCTCATTATTCTGTGTCTGTGCAGATCACACTCATTAAAGTAGATTGCTGAAAAGTGACTATTATTTTAACATGTAGCTATGATCAGTGAATCATGGGTAATATAATGTGTAATTAGACAGAAGACCAAGTGGTGTTATTTTGTGAGCAGGTCTTGGCGGTATTTTGCAGGTCAGAGATGAGAAGGGAGATTGCTTATTACTGAACAAACAGCTGATGAATGGTCCAACAAAGGCAGAAGAAAAAAAACTACCACTCAGTTAAATGGCTTCTTGCATGTTGCCCATAAATAATCAAGTAAGCTAAGGGTCAGTGGTTTTTGTGTTGGTCTATATTGATCTGTGCAGGCATTTACAGAAGTGCCGCAGTGGTCTAAAGAGAAATGACTCACATTCTATACTAATCATACTAGTAATTAGTGGTTGGGTTATGTTTTATCACAACTATTTTATTGACACTCACAGGCAGGCCTGATGAAGGCAGGAAGAGAGTTAACAGACTGACATCTTAAACCAAGCAGTGGAAGGAAGGAAGCGGCATTGCTGATACTGATGATAAAAAGGATTGATCCAGTTAATACACATCACTTAAACTGAATTCAAAGTGTGCTAAAAACAAGATTTTGCATGTCAGATACTGTAAGTTATTTTTTCACAGTGATTTTATTTGGTGATAACTCCATTAAGTGACCACTGAAACATTCAAATGTGTTTGTTCAGTATTCAGAGTAAACATTCTCACCGCTAAGGTTTCACAAGAGCTTTTTTTGACTTTTATTAGTTCACTTTGCAAATTGATAACAGCAGCTGTCCAACGTATTTAATTTTAATTTTGTTATTCTACTGCAGAACATACATCTTTTTTTCTCTAGTGTTCTGCTCATCTTCCTGTCTTCACACCTTTAATTCATTCCCATCTCACTTTTCTTATTCAGTGGTCTCACCAGATCTCTATTCTCTCCCACCTATTATCTCAGGTGTGATTCTAGCATTGCCAAGCTGAGTGTTGATGTGAGGTCTGGAGAGCAGCAGGTGATCAGACTGCAGAGGGAGGTTCAAGAGCTCAGGGAAGCTGTGGATGTTCAGCTCAAAGAGCTGAAAGACAAGGTGGGAAACAACCTATGCATGCTGACAAGGGTTTGGCAAGAGGTGTGAGAAAGTTTATCAGAATATTACACCATCTTCAAATAATCTGGAATACCAGTTTAAACAAGTTTTCATAAGTTAATATTCTGACATGTGCTTGCTATATTAAAGGTCTTATTTATCTTTGTGATATTTGTAAAAATCAAAACATAGTTTAACTAAGAAGAGACTACATTCTGAATTCTGTAGACAAAACTTGGATGGTGCATTGCATATCACAAGTTGTGGCAGTAGCATGGGTCTGGAATGTCTAAAATATACTGTATGTCAGACTGTTTTGGTCTGGACAGGAGCCTCTCAACAAATTTTCAAAAAATTTGTATCAGATTTTGTTTCCCTTTGAGGATCACCTTCCTGACTCCAGAGATCCCTTGACCTTTACCACCACAAGCAGATGGACATTTTTCTTTTTTCATATAGAAACTCTACACACCTCTGTTATCAGTACCAGTTTTTTTCTGATGTTAAGAAGGGAGACAACAATAAATCTATACAAAATGTTTTTCAACTTTAATGTGACCTATAACCTGTGCAATTCAACTGAAAAAGAAACAAATCTGTTGGATACAAAATGTAAAAATAAAAAATGTACAACATGCTGGTTGCATAAGTGTGCACACCCTAAAACTAATACTTTGTTGAAGCACCTTTTGCTGTAATTACATCATTCAGTCTCTTTGGATAGGAGACTATCAGCATGGCACATCTCAACTTGGCGATATTTGCCCACTCTTCCTTGCAAAAGTGTTCTAAATCTATCAGATTGCGAGGGCCTCTCTTGTGCAGCCTTCTTTATGTCATGTCACAGATTTTCAATTGGATTTAGATCTGGGCTCTGGCTGGGCCATTCCAAAACTTTCATTTTCTCCTGGTGAAGCCATTCTTTTGTTGATTTGGACATATGCTTGAGGTCATTTCCGTGCTGAAAGGTAACATTTTTCTTCAGTTTCACCTTTCTAGCAGACATCTGAAGGTTTTGGGCAAAAGTTGACTGGTATTTGGAACTGTACATAAGACCTTGCACCTTGAATAAAGCCCAGCTGAAGAAAAACTAGCCCAAAGCATGATGCTACCACCACCATGCTTCACCTTGGGTATGGCGTGCTTCTGGTGAAACACAGTGTTGTTTTTGTGCCAAACATACCTGTTGGAATTGTAGCCAAAAAGTTGAACCTTGGTTTCATCAGATCATAACACATTTTCCCACATGCTTTTGGGAGACCTGATTTTTTTTTTTTTTTTGTGCAAAATTTAGAAAAATTTGCTAGAAAAGGCTTCCATCTTGTGACCCTTCCCCATAGTCCAGACATTGTTTTTGCATGTGCTATACAATCAGTACCTGACAGAAATTCCAGCAGTTCCTTCAGTGATACTGTAGGCCACTTGGAAACCACCCTGACCAGTTTTTGTCTCCTCTTTTCATCAAATTTCAAGGGATTTCCAGTTCTCGGAGAGTGAGAGCGAGAGCATGGCCAACACCTACTCTCAGCCAATACACCATTATATGGTAGCTGTAAGTTAGAACCACGTTCGGTAAGTGCTGTGGTTGTCTGGAACATGCCAAATACGTCTACATATGTCAATATGCGTTGGAGATAAGCTCGCTATAAATTTACACAAAGGATCAAAGCACGTTACTCATAAATAGACCAAATGTTTTGGGTAGAATAATAATATTCCTTTGATGCTTTGTCAGCTCTCTGCAAACAATGGCTTTTGGTATAGGATGAAACTGATTCATTGTCAGAAAAATCCTACTAAGGCAGCTGAACTTTATTCGGGGTCAATCAGAATCCCTTTATATGATGGCAGGTAAGTAAAAGTAAAGTCCGTTGGGCTTTTACACCTGAGCCTACAAGGCTCATCAGGCCAGAGCTTATCCCCGGTTTCTGTGGCGTGAAGCGGCTTAAGGTGTTAGACTCCTCCTGGATGGGACGCTAGTCCATCACATATATGATGGCAGGTGTGTGCCCAAAGAGACTGAATGCAGTAATTAAAGAAAAAGGTGCTTCAACAAAGTATTAGTGTTTGGGTGTGCACAACGTGCCTTTTTTATTTTTATATTTTGCTCCCCAACATATTTGTTTCTTTTTCAGTTGAATTGTACAGGTTATAGGTCACATTACAATTTTCATATGATTTATCATGGTCTCATTTTTTTATCAGTAAAACCTGATATTTCAACAGGGGAGTGAAGAGTTTCTATATCAACTGCATTTATCATGTGCAGATATGCAACTTTTTCTACCTTTGTGATCCCCCAACTTGTTGTCCAGTATGCATTATCCTAGAGAGTACATTAGCATATTGGTATTTATGATCATTATCTAACCCTTACCCATCCTTTGTCTTAACACATGCTCACGCAGAATGTTGGAGTGGTTCATATGAATTTGCTAGTCTCGAACTAGAACATAATGTTCTGCTTTCTGAATTTATTAGATGCAAAATAGCGGTTGCATTTATTTAAATGCTTTGATGCATGGAGGGAATAATAATCTGACAATATAAACAGCATTTATTTTGCTGTCTATTCAAGAGAGGATGGCTAGCTGTGTGGCAGGAGGTTTGGAGCTTACTGCTGCTGAGTGAGCCTGGCCTAAACAAAAAAATAAAAATCAGAGGCTCAGTTATGACCACAGTTTGAATGAAAGAAATGAGATATGAAATTAATTCAAATGGGATGCATACAAGGTCTTCATAAAAAGCCTTTCATTGTTCTTTAAGTGATTTTTAACAAGGTTGGTATTATGAAATAAAAATTGAAAACCCTACATTAGGACATGTATGTCACGTGTTATAATGCTCTTTACTTGATCTAAACCAAATACAAGTGCCCTCAACGCTCACACTGATTGAGGAAGCAGTCATTTTGTTGGTAGCATGGGGTGGTAAATCTCTAGGATAGCAGCACATTAGCTGTGGGCCAGTGGTCAAGCACCTACTATAAAAATGATTGAAAATGCATTCAAAGTGGGTCACCACCGTTACTCTCAATCATGAATGACCACAGGAGTGGTGTATAGCACAATCAGCACAACAAAGCAGAGACCACAAAGGGTAAAGGTCAGAAACAAAGCTGGCACCATAGAAAACTCAAACATGACATAACAGAACACGTTTGTGTCTTTTCTTTTCATCAGATTCATCATGACCTTAGGAGACTGGAGGCCTCATTGACAAAGTATTCTAATGACCCAAAAAACTCTGTATCTGATCTACATCAACAAATTAAACTACTAGAAAACAAGTAAGACTGTTAATTATGTCAAGACCAAATACACCTGGATTACTTCTTCTAATACTGAAGCATGTGGTAGTCTAGCACTATGACTTCAGTGCAGCAGCGAGTAGAAGCTGGAGTAAATCAAATCTAAGATGGCAAAAATGGCTTACAGCTGATACTGTTGCTAAGAAATTTGTGTAATACAGTGCAACAAATCTAATTTTGTGGTTCTAATGATTCCTGAGACCCCTGCTGCTACAATACATCATTCCATGAATTCAGCTGCTAGATGCACAAGGCTGTCATGAATTTTTGCATCCTTTCATAAGGATACTAAAATAGTTGGAACTAAGAATGTGAATATGACCATAGTTGTAAACATTATTTTTTAAATATTTATTTTCCAAACACACATTTTTTGACAACTACTATATATTCAGTGTTCTTTAAGGGAAATATGGCCATTGTCTTTTCTGATTTACTTTTTAATAGGGTTCTTGAACTGGATAATTTATTTATTTGCTGATCAAATTTTATCTACAGTCAGTCCCAATTATATTCACAGCTACTCCAGTACTGTGTATTCTACAGCCATTGCCATCTCAAAATATTATATTATTGTAGCAATATGCAAACATTTCAAAAGTTGACAGAAACAGATATGAGTGATGGATGTATTCTATTTAATAATATCGCACAGTATTGTGCAAAATTCTCAAACCATCCCTTATTTCTTTATAGTTTGCAAGTAAAATGGGAAATAGTTGCAATGCTTTATTGAAACATGTGCAAACATAAATGAAAATACAGTACGTAAGGCAAAAACAGAATTTACACAGTTCTAATGAGCTTGAAAGACAATATTCAGTATAGCCAAACTTCAAAATAGCCTGAGCTCTCTTAAGCAAGCTTTCTTGTACAGGTATATCTCAAAAAATTAGAATATCATGAAAAAGTTCAATATTTTTCATCACTCATTTCAGAAAGTGAAACTCATATATTATATAGATTCATTACACATACAGTGAAATATTTCAAGCCTCTGTTTCTTGAAATTTTGATGATTATGGCTTACAGATAATGAAAACCCAAAATTCAGTGTCTCAGAAAATTTGAATGTTGTGAAAAAGTTCAATATTGGAAAGTCATGGTGTCACACCCTAATCAGTTAATTACCTCAAAACACCTGCAAAGGTTCCCTGAGCCTTTCAATGGTCTCTCAGTCTGGGTCAGTAGGCTACACAATCATGGGGAAGACTGCTGATTTGACAGATGTCCAGAAGACAGTCATTGACACCGTCCCCAAGGAGGGTAAGCCATAAAAAGTCATTGCTAAAGAAGCTGGTCGTTCACAGAGTGCTGTATCCAAGCATATTCATAGAAAGTTGCGTGGAAGGAAAAAGTGTGGTAGGAAAAGGTGCACCAGCAAAAGGGACAACCGCAGCCTTGAGAGGATTGTC
>VUQH01032189.1:16148-28551 GCA_015106775.1 Etroplus canarensis
TTTTAAAATTTTATTTTTGAATCTTTTTTTTTAAAAAAAAAAAAAAAAAAAAATGCTCCTTCAGCTGCTCCCTTGTATTTTCCTCAAGGAGTCGCCACAGCAGATTAATCCGCATTGGTAATTTCGCAGGGGTTTTTACACTGGATGCCCTTCCCGGTGCAACCCTGCATGGTGAGAGGGGCTTGTGTCTCCGCTTGGAATCAAACCAGGGACTTTTTTGCTTGCAAGGAGAAAGTGTAAACCAATTTGTTAATCCTTAGAAAAAATAACTTCAGTGAAACCATCTGTTGGAGCTATTTAAAAAAACAAATCACATATTTTCCAAAATATCAGACACCTAGTTTACTTCATTCTGTCAAGAAGAAACCCCAAAGGCTAAAATTAGTATATGTAATCATTAAAAACCTTAAAAACTGCAGCTGCCCTTCCTGGGTCACCTCCTTACAGTGGTGTTGCAAAGCTAAGGCAAACATGAACATGCACAACTTATTTTTGTCGTCCGTTAACTTAGTGTGTGGTGGTTCTTTTGCTTGTTCCCTTCATTCTCAGACCTTCTCCTCCTCTTTGTCCAGCCTGTAGTCACTGGACGGCAACAAGTCCAGCATCCCTACTCCTCTTGTCCCTGCTCACCTCCTCCTCCCCATCCCTTTCTCCTGGCACTATCACCTCACGGCAGAATTCTTGGCTTCCATTTCCAGTTTGTCTTCCCTCGACTTGTCTATCATTCATTCATCCATCCACCCAGCTGTACTCCCCCCTTTTGTTATTCACCTCCTATCTCTCCACTGCAGAGATTCCAGTCACTTTTGCCTCCTCTCTCTTCTTTTTTCTCACTGCCATGCCAGTTTGTTTTGAGGAGGTAGGGGCTTGGGGTAACAATGGCGGCGGCACAGGCCAAGTCTTCGACAACATGTCCTCCCTGAATAAAAAGCTGCAGCGGTTGGGAGGAGAGACACGGGTAAAAACCGTGAGACAGAGGAGGGATAAGGGAGGATTTGGGTCACAGTGAGCTGTAGACTTTGTGCTTTTCATTCAGAATGGTTTGGCAGGCACAGGTGTTGTCCATGATGGATATGAGGCAGTTTATTATAATTGATGTATACCTCACCTGTTGTCTGTGGGATGTAGTAAACTTGAATTCTAAGTAAGCACTTAGATCAGATTACACAAATGCCCTTATTAGTAGAAAAGTCTCTATATCACCTCTGTAATTTTTTGCAGTTGCTTACTTACTGTTTATTCTGTATAATAAATGAAAATGACCGTACTCAAGCCAATAGTAGTTCAAGTTCATTTTTGATGATAGAACCATCAGTAGAAGAGAACTGCACCACATGGTCAGTTTAGTGGCTGTTTTGGAGCTTACTGGGTCTGTGTGAAACTGTTTGCAACTTTCTGCTAAAATTAGGTTTAGTAATGATGAGGAATAGTAATGGCATTTTCTCTTTGACAAAACTAAGATTCTGTAAGCCTTAGCAATGCCTTCATGAAGCTGTATTAAGCAGCAACCTCCAGTTTTATAACTTTAAACCAGCATGGAAGCAGTATAGTGGTGCAGTGGTTACAACAGCAAGAAGGTCCTGGGCTCAAATCCACCAATTTGGGCCTTTCTGTGTGGAGTTTCCATGTTCTCCCAGTGCCTACATGGGTTCTCTCCAGCTACCTTCCACAGTCCAAAGACAGTGGGAAGACCTGGGATAGGCCTCAACAAATTAGAAATTAGACCATTGGAAGAAGATGGATGGAAAAAAGTGGCAAAAACTAGTTCCTCGACTGGCCACTTGAGGTGAGCTCCAAAAGCTGATCTGATTCCTTGTAGACTCCCGTTTTAAAAATGGCCAACATTACAGCAGAAATAAATATATAGAGTCTGCTACAAAAACAGTTTTGTCAGTCCCTATTTTCTCCATTTATCACAGCCATACAGGGGGTTCATTTTTATAGAACTTGCTCATTTTATTATGCAGTGTTAACTTCGTTATCAGTAGTTTCCCCACAGTGTAGTGGTTACACATTTGCCTTAGAAGCAAAAGGCTTAGGGTTTCTGTTAGGCCTAAGGTAGGGTAGCTAAGGTTCCCTAGCATAACAGGGTTAACGGCAGACCACTTTTAGTGACAAATGGGCGCCAACATACGTGGCTGTAGGCAGTAGCTGTCTGCTAGATGTCTTTTGGTGCCTTTTGAATTGTGTTTAATGCAAATATCTGCCAAATAAAATGACTTTCTGTGTGGTTAATTATATTAACTGATCATGAGAGAAGTTGTGTGTTAGAGTGATTTTGGTGGGTAAAAATCTTGTATCTGTGTGATACACCCATATAATCTATAGATGCCCTTTCTACTCAAGGTTGCTATCATGACTAGAAGCTGATAACTCCATATTTTCATCCAAAAATAATCTCTTCGCGTCCCAAAAAACTAAGATGGCAATGGTCAAAACTCAAAATTGAAGGTCTCCAAATGGTAGAGAAGAAAGCAATGGCTCTTTTGCCTTCATCTTGTAGGGATCAAGAAAGTTTTCACTAAACGTCATGCAGTGAAATGGGATATTTGCGTGTGAACCAACCAACTGACAAACACACACAGTCAAGACTTTGGTAACACTTTTATTCCCTGTCTGGGTAGAGTTTAACTTATGCACATCACTACGGAAAGTTAATGATTTCCTGAGGGCTTGTACAATTCAAAGAATAAGGCATTTTTTCACCATGAATCCCACATCAGTCACACTTTGTTATAAGCATCAATTGCAAATGATTGAGTAATATAAACAAGTGGCTGGAAAATGGAAGTTGGTGCATAGAATGACTGAATTGAGAACTTGAAAATTGGAAATGGAAAATGAAGAGCTGCTGCAGAAACGAGATGATGGTGTTGTAGGGGGAAAAATTTGATAAGCATTTTATAAAAGGAAAAAGACGGGCTCTGAAAAGGCAGAGACGTGCAGAGAACATGTTCACGACTGCGAGGAAAGGGAAGGCGGGCAACTGAGGAATTGATGATAAAGGAAAAAAAGGAAGGGTGGTTGTGTGTTCGTGCACGCAGACGCCTTGTTAGTTATTGATCCTATTTAATAATCCTTAACCACAGTCTACTCCCCTGAGAGCACTTAACTGTCCTCCCCACCTCTCGCTGCCTCTTACAACCTCTGTCTGCCTCCCTTTTTACTCTGTGTTTACCACCTTTTCCTCAGCTGCCACTTCACGTGTGCGCATCGCTTCCTCACCCCTCGTGTCCCTCGGCTACACTCCAAAAGTACCTGCGAGGTCAAGGTGAAAGGAGGCTGAAGACCAACAGTAAATCCCATCTGTAAAGGGTGTAATTCTGTGCTGGTGGATTTGTTGTTATGGAGTCCTTTCAGTCGTCTCTAAGAGGCCTGAGCTCATTCTAAGCACACTGAGCTGGGTAAGGACACTGTAATGGTGACACGGGTCTTTTGCAAATTGACATCTGCGTGTTTGGTCTGTGTCTGCCTCGGACCTTTTGAAGTCTGCTCTGAGGTTTTTGGTGCTGGCTTTGCTTGCAGAGAGAGTTTTGCTTTGTTTTTTTCCCCACTGGCTTGGTGGAAAATTGGACTAAAGAATTGTCACCCTTTCATGTCTTTCAGCCGAGGTGCTATACTTTTATGGCGTGCACTTAAAATTCAGCAGTGGTTGGGATGACGCTGCACTTGCACAAAAGGGAACTTTTGGTGTTTTTTACATTCTGTAAATGTTGCTAAATTTTCAGCCTGTGAAAAATAAAAGATCTAAACATTTATATTACAGAGGGGTCACAAATACAAATGTGTCTCTTGTGTGGTCCTTGCTTTGAGTGGAATCTGTACTCTCACAACTTGAACTGCAGTTAGTTATTGATGCTGACATACAGTCATATGAAAAAGAGAATTTTCATGGGACTCTGTCTACTAAGGTAAACTCCATGATTCGTTAGTCTGTACAGCCACCTTTAGCCTTAGTAACTTGAAGTAGTGGTTTTCTGTGTGACTATCATTCTCTCACGTCATCGAGGAGGAATATCTGCTTGCTCTTCTTTACAATGTTGCTTCTGTTCGTTGAAGTTTGTGGGTATTTGTTCGTGCACAGCTCTCTTGAGGTCCCGCCAAAGCTTTTCAGGTTGAGGTCCGGACTTTGATGGATTAACTCAGTGACTGCAATGAACAAGCCCAAATCATCATCCCTCCGCCACTGTGCTTAATAACTAGGATGATGTGTTTGTGCTGATATGCTGCATTTGGTTTGTGCCAAAAGTGGCACTGTGCGTTCTGACCAAACATCTCCGCTTTTATCTTGTCATTTTTTTTTACTTTCTCTGAGCACTGCACAGTCTGACCTTGGGGTGAATTGTCTGGGGCACCCACTCTGGGAAATACTGTGAACCTGTGTTAACACACACCTGAATGCTACACACCATCAAACTGCTTTTATAGATGTGGTCACACTGGCTGATGATCAAATAATAAACTGCATTTTGCAACCCTAACTTCAAAATGTTGGGACATTGTATAAAATTTAAGAACTCAATGCAATGATTTGCACATCTCATAAACCAATATTTTATTCACAAAAGAACAAAGAAAACACATCAAGCGTTGAAAGTGAGACATTTTACTATTTCACGCAAAATACTAGCTCATCTTGAATTTGATGGCAGCGATACATCTCTAAAAAGTTAAGACAGGGCCATTTTTACCTCTCTGTAGCATCCCTTCTTCTTGTAACAACAGTCTGTAAACATCTGGGAACTGAGGAGACCAGCTGCTGGACCTTTTGGGAGAGGAATGTTGTCCCATTCTTGTCCAATATAGGATTCCAGTTGCTCAACAGTCCTGATTCTGCTTTGTCATATATTGCATTTCATGATGAACCAAATGTTTAACTGGTGAAAGGTCTGGACTGCAGGCAGGCCAGTCCAGCGTCTGGACTCTATTACTTATGTGTCCTTATTGTCCAGGTGGGTGAGGATCAGATGAAGGGTGGCGGCAACCGAGTCATCTGTTGAGTATTTGGTCATATAAACTATAGAGGGTCTAGTGAAGCTGACAGTGGGGGCTTGCCTCATGAGCCTCTTGAAGCACTTGAACTTGAACATTCGATCAACAACTTTGATCAGAGAGGAAAGAATCTGTCCTTTGAGATGAAGGGCCTCCACTGGTGTGAGTGAAAAGCCCTATTTTTGGGAAATTTAATTGTTAATGCAATGCTTGCCGGCAAATATACGCAGAATTGCTAATGCTGCGTCTGCATAAGTTAATTTGATAAAACAATCAATGGAAAAGGATGTATCTTGTATCATAAATATCATAATTTTCCCTTCCATTTCTCTTCACGAACCACAGGTTGATATTTAATGTTATTTAGGCTCACTGACGTTTCTGTGAAACAAGAGAATAGCTTCAATTATTAATAAAATGTCAGTTTGTGCTTTAAATGTAAGGCCTAAAAATTGTATTAATGCCTTGAGAGAAAAATATACGTAAGTATGAGTCATCATGAGCAACCCCTTGCAAGTTACATACTTTGTGAATTCACTGTTAGAATAAAAAATATTAATCAGTGCATTTTTCATGCTGTTTGCAGAGTGCAGGTCTTGGAAGTTGTTCTTGCTTGAAATCAACTCTAAAATGAAATGTAACATTTTGAAATGTAAGAGAATGAATAATAGCCGTCTTGGACCTTTTATTTGAAAGTATCCAACCGTCTCTTACCAAATAATACAGAGTATCTCCATTTCTCCATCAGTAATACAATGACAGCATATATTTTTACTGTATAATCTTTGATTTCTTCCGAGACTTGGATGATTGACTTCCAGGGTTGTCACATCTATATTCCAGAGACGTAAACGGCCACATATTAGTAATGTGAGTCCAGCAGTCCGGCCATCTCAGTAACCAACTCTGCTCTCATTTGAGCATTTATTGGTCATTCTTAGGGATCATTAAACTAGATGATCCTCAGTCGTTACGTTAGTCCTGATGAGCAGTGACCTCGCCCTCTGACAGCGGCAAAAGCACTGTTTGTGATGTCGGTGTTTACGCTCATGTTATAATACACGTAATCACACACGCACAAACGCGCTCCTCTTGTCATTTTTCATCCCATTTGAAAAATCACAGATAATTAATCCATAATGTTCGACCAAAGCGCTGGTGAATTATCAGGAGCACAAACACATGAAATGATGGATTAAAAGATGAATGCGCATGAATACACAAATGAGGGCATGAATAAAAAATGGTAAACAAATGAGCTGAAGGATGGAGCGGGCCGGGAGGAGCGAGAACAATCGACCAAGCAATCTCTGCGGGCTCCTCTTAGTCATCGAGCTTTGTTTCCTCCTCTTCTCTAAACGAGCTCCTTTAATCTGTCACTCGCTCCCTTGCGCTTTTGTTCCCCTCTTTATTTCGATGGCAGACCTCATTTCAGCTGGATGATCTGATCAATAATTACTATCCAGGCTACACACAATGCAACACATGCAGTTATATACACAAGACTCCCTAAGTAATGAATACACAGCCTCAGAAAGGGCACCGATTTATGCATCCATCCATATGCTTTACTTGCTTGATGTTGTAGAGCAGTGGTTTTCTACCTTTTTATTATTATGATTATTTTTACTTTTTTCAAATTCATTACCCATTTTTAAGTTGGCATTATTTAATATTTATATAATAACTTATTTATCACTTTCATTATATTATTATTATCACTTATACCTTTAATATTGAACTGAATATTGACTCACTTTAACTGCTAGAAAATAATAATAATAATAATAATAATAATAATAATAATAATTATAACAATAATGTTATTTAAGAATGTTTGCTTAGCTTATTAGCTTAAGCTTATTTATTTATTATTAGCTTATTACATACACTTTAGAATTATACCTCCTCTACCAAAATTTACAGTAGCAGTTAGGAAGTTTACATTCTCTGCTCAGCCATGGAAACCCATGCCAGTGCACCTTTTATATGCTTATTTTAATGCCAGAGGAGATTTAGAGTGCTGCATTTATTGAGCCAGCAGAGCTTTTACACACTATGTGCCTTAGCACTAAGTGACCCCACTTTGTAACGTTACGTGGTGTGCCACTTTGTGGCTGAGTTGCTAAATGCTTCCATATTTCAAAAATGATACTTAAATTTGATTGTGAATTATCTAGAAGGTAAGAAATTTCACCAACTGACTTGCTGCAGAGGTGGCATCCTATTACTGTACCAAGCTCAAGTTCATTGAGCTACTTGTACTGATTAAAAGGTGTGGCCCAATACTTTTTTCCGTTGAGTATTTTGAGAAATCGTGCAGCTGCCAACACAAAATCCCAATAAAATGCAGATAATGATGAATTACAAGTGAGCAGATCAGGAAATATTGTAACAGTGCATCATTAGGTAGCCTTACTTTTGTAAAACAAAGAGAAAACTAACTTTCAGCTGTGGTAATGCCTCATTCATTACTAACAATTTAATTTTTTGTTGTGAATTCTTTTGCAAAAACTTGGTGTTTTTTTGCCATATTCAAATAATGAGGGACTACGTAGTCACTACTCAATAGTGTAGGAAAACAAGGCTTTCCTGAAAGCTTTACAAACAATTTCCTGGAGCCTCATTACACAGCATTCACTTGAGATTGTCACAAATAGCGCAAATACTGACATGTTGCAGCATTTAGTTTTGACACTGATTCTAATAAGGGTGTCTACATACATTTTCATAATTGTTAACATTGCCATTATTATTAAGTGCTACTGTCATTAAATGTCATAGATAAAGATAGAAACAGGACAGAAGGCGCTGAGAACAATTTACTGTAGGGTGTGCAGCAGAGTGGATAATAAAAGAAAAATTTAGGCTGGAAAACACTGAAGAGGTGAGGCTGAAGGTAAGGTATTGCTGCTGGTACAAAAGGTCAGCTACCTTTGGCTGAATAAAGCAGAGCGATGTCATTAACTATAACATGACCAAACATGCAAAGTATTACTATAAAGTGGTTTACACATTTTGCCTTATAACTAGAAGGTCCAAGTGGGGACACAAGCCCATCTTCATCATGGGGGGGGTTGTGCCAGGAAGGGCATCCGGTATAAAACATCTGCCAAATTACCAATGCAGATCAAGCTGCTGTGGCATCCCCTTGTTTAGAATGCAGCAAAAGGGTCATATCCTGTATCTGTCTGTGGTGGTTAAAATATTAGATAGATGGTTTATTCCCTCCCATTGGGGAAATTCAGCTTAGCTTCAAAAGGATGATGATATAAGTACATAAGAGGGTTTCACTGAGTGTTGCTGATCAACTAAAATATAGGTGTGAATGGTTGTCTGTCTTTCTGTGTTGCCCCTGGGATGGACTGGCTACCTGTCCAGGGTGTACCCCTCCTTTCAGCTGGGACAGGTTCCAGTACCCCCTGCGACCCTGAATTGTATAAGTGGAAGAAAATGGATGGATGCACCATCTGAAACACACCATCAAACTGATATTGTTAGTATTTCAGTCCTGACCATTTTAGTCAAAGTAAAGAATGTTATTTACACTCACCACTCTGTTAGGTACACCTTGCTCGTACTGGGTTGGGCTTGCTTTAAAACTGCCTCAGTTTTTTATGGTAAAGATAGTGAGCTTAGAGTGTCACAGAGTGTCATCAGAAGGTTGAATAGAGAGACTGGAAGAGTCGCAGAATTCAAACTGTAATTGGTCACATGACAAATTATTGAGGCATTGAAATTTTTTGTTGTGGTATACCCACCACTGTTGTTGGCTTTTGTTTCAGTAAATTGTTTGAGATGAGGAAATCACCCTTGCATGCTTCTACTTAAATGCCCTACTTTCTTGATATAATATCACCGTAGCATGACCTTTTCCATAAACTTCACCCAAAAGCCAAATATCCTCAACTTTTTGTGAGTAGTGTATATATGTCAGTCTGTTTCTCTTCATCTTGATTTTACAATCACATCTTTCCATGTCCTGTTTTCTCCTTCATTAAAAAACCAAACTTGTGAAATAAACTGACCACTGCAGGGCACACGTATATCACTTATATGACACAGCTCCAATCAGCCTGTGGCTACCAGTGCTATTAAAGTTTTGTATTTTCTTATTAGTTTTTATTTTTGTTTCATTTTGAGCTTTTGTTTTCAATTCAGTTCAGTTTCAGTCAGTTTCTACAGCAGGTTTTCTCATTTCAGTTGAGTTTTTATTTGAAAATGTTTAGTTTTAGTTTAGTTGTTATGAGTTTTATTGTTAGTTTTCTTGGTTTTTATAATGTGGATGGTGTGTGTTAGGAGAAGATTCAAGGTGTTCAAATCAGAAATTACATAACAAACACAACACTTCAGTGTCAGGTAGACAGTCTGACTCTCAGCAGATGCACCAAAGCCTCATCAGACAGCCTGTCTTACTGAAACTGTGAGCACACATTATGATTTTACTTAGTTTTAATTTTCACCAAAAGTCTATTTTTTTTAAAATTTCAGCTGGCTAAAATGATTTTTCTCATTTAATTTTAGCTTTTAGTTTAGTTTTAGTTAACTATAATAACCTTGGTGGCTAGGAAAACACAAAATCTGGTCAAGTTTATCCAGCTCGATGTGCTCTTAGAAACCTGTCCACACCACTCAAACAAACTCTCAAATGAATGCAGTGCCCGCTCTTAGCAGAAAGTGTCCTCCTCCTTTCCAGTTCAGTTGGTTGGTAATCAGAGCTTTTTGGTGCTAAAGCTTTGTCTTTGGCCATTTAGTCACCAGAGGCAACGGTGAAAAACAGAGGCTCTGTGGGAACAGAATATTCCAGTCTGAACTTAGTGGATATTTGCCTAGTTCTTCAGTTCTCTCCATTCCTGTTTCAGTCCCATCTCTGCTCCCTAAAGCCACATAAATAACTTAATATCATATTGATTTTTTTTAGAACTTTAGATTCGAACGCTCATTTTCTCTTTCCTATCCCTCCCTCTGGGCTTTTGGGCTGGTTAATGTCTTTCCTCTCACTGTGCAGACTTTAAGCCCTCTATTCATCCATCACTGCTGCCTTTGTTTCCTACGCTTCTGATTTTAAAAGTTCTCCCTCTTAGTTTTCCTTTTTTCTCCTCCCTGGCAGAAAGAAAAGCAAACACTTCTGTATCAAAGCTGTTGGATTTTGCCTGCTTTCTTTGGATGGGCAGCTGTGTAGGATGAGATTTACTTAGAAGATTAGGCTCTGTTTCTTCTGTTGATTCACTTCCAATCCAAGCACTGACTCCAAATCGTGCGCATGTTACATAATCCAGTGACAGAAGTAAATAAATCCGTGAAAAGCCAAAAACAGGAAATCTTTTTTTATTTACCGTCTAGATTTATTTATAGGAGCTCACTGTCACCTAATATCACACATCAATCATATGCTTATTTATTTATTTGTTAATATGTCATAGCTGTGTAGTCCATATTAATAATACAGATCAGGTAGGTAATAATACAACAGTAAAAAGAAAACTCAAGGGTTACATGTCTGAACATAACAATTATGAAGACTGCTCTAAATCAACAGTTAAAACAGTATCATGTTAATTAAGTAAAACATGGATCATGAGATTGATAGATGGATTTTAGTTGGCTGTAATGTGGGAAAGCTACCTGTTGAACAGGAAGCTGAAAGCCAGGAGCTAAACCTTTGATCTACTTTCCAACCCTCCCCTGTGGTATGAACTTTGAGGAGCAAACAAAAAGGAAAGATGTTGAAAGACATGAATAAAAGAAATCAGCTTCTTCTTTAGGATGTCTGGGTTCACCCTTCAAAACAGGGTGTGGAGCTCAAACTTTAAGCTCAGAGTACAGCTGCTGCTTCTTTCGATCGGAAGAGACCCAGGGGTGGATCCTGAATAGGCCGGAGAGATTCTATATCTCATCTAGCCTGACATTTCCTCTGGATCTCCAAGGAGGACCTGGAATCTGGACTGCCTTTCTGTTCTGATAGCCAGCCATTGTTTAGTGAAGTCCAATGTGAAGTCTCATGGGTATATTTTTACTGTTGCCTTGTTGGAGTTTCCAAATAAGATGAGACATGTGAGACGTGGATTTAAGTAAGACAGCAAGGGACACTGAACATCCACACAGTAGCAGCTTGTCGGTCACATGGTGCTCCTGGCTTTTTCCAGTCTCCCTACGCCTCCTTTTTGACTTGAATAAATTACAAAAGACACATCATAATGTAAGGGCTGAAAGTAGTGACTGAGAGAAGAAGTTCATCAACAACCTGCTTACTGGTTTACTGAGATCATAGTGCAAGGGAACTGAACGCCCTTTTCCCATAGACATGTATCGGATGTACTATTTTGTGACCAAAAGTGCTGCCCCCTGCTGACCATTAGAACAAATGCCGGTTTAGTGTACCTTCACAGTGGCTTCACTTTTCAGATCTAGAAGTTATGTGCATGTCCTATATAAACTCCATGATTGATTTTGGAAAATTGCCAGAAAGTTGATCACTGTGACTTTTCAACGTACTATTTTTCATACAATTACCACATTCCATTAGTGACAGGGGAAAAATATCTTATCTTAAAAATACAGTGTTATATTTGTTTTTTATTGGGTGTAGAGGAGCATTGTTAACAAGTCTTGAAAAGTACACTGACAATATCTTAACCTTTTTGTGGTACACTATATGGACAAACGTATAAGAGCTCAGTAAATTTAAGCATGGTACTGTAATAGGATCCCACCGTTGTAACAAGTCAGTTTGTAAAATTTCTTCCTTCATAGAGTTATCATGATTAACTCTAAGCGGTATTATTCCAAAGTGGAAGTTTTTAGGAATCACAGCAACTCATCCATGAAGTGGCAGACCATATAAAGCATTGAGATGCATAGTGTGTAAAAGCTCTTTTAACTCAATAACTGCAGACTTAAAAGCTTCCTCTGGCATTAAGATTAGCAAAAGAAAATGTGTGCTGGGATCTTCATGACATGGGTTTCCATAGCTTCCAGGCAAACCTTTAATCACCAAACACAACGCCAAGCACGGCACCACCGGGCTCTGGAACAGTGGAAATATGTTCTGTAGAGTGTCAAATCATGCTTCTTTATCTGGCAATCTGGTGGATGAGTCTGGGTTGCCAGGAGAACATTACCTGCCAGGCTACATTGCACCAACTGTAAAGTTTTGTGGAGGGGGGATCGTGCTATAGGGTGGGTTTCTGGGGTTGACCTGGATCTCTTAGTTTCAGCAAAGGGACATCTTATATCCAAGTATTTTTATTATTTTTCGGACAGATAAACACACAAACGTACAATGTTGTCACCCCGTCCCTCCCCAAGATACCAGACCTTACAAGCATTATTGTTAATTATTGTCTGACTTATTCATATATGTTTTCTCAAACCTGAAGGGAAAAAAAATGGAGAAAACAATTTAATACTG
>VUQH01032190.1:0-35451 GCA_015106775.1 Etroplus canarensis
GCCAAAGGTGCATCTACTAAATACTGACCTAAAGGGGGACATTTATGCAAACTTTTATTTTACACTTTATATTTTAATTAATTGATGTTAGTTTTTAAAAATTCTGTTTTTACTTTGATATTAAAGAAGATTTTTTGCATAGTTTTGTCAAAAAAGTCAAATTATTACTCAGGATTTGATTTATTAATAAAATAAAATTAAATGGTGAAACGTCTGAGGGGGTAAATACTTTTTATGGTCTTATACGGCTGAGTTCTGGGCTTGTGGTTTTGTACTGTAGGTGGCGCAGTTTCTGGAGAACCCACCACGACTTCTTCAGAAGTGACATCACCTGGTTGTAATGGGAACGCTTCAGGCTTCGCGTTTTAAAAACGTGTTTGCTGACTTTAAAAATGTGGCGTCTCTGTTTGGTGTGTGCGGCGAGCAGACACGTGACCTTTATTTATTTATTCATTTATTTATTTATTTTGTCTGACAGGAAGCCGAGGAAAGACGAGAACCTGAGCGAGGAGGCGGCCAAAGTGATCGCGGCGCTGCCTGATCTGTCCTTCATGCAGGCCAAAGTGCTGATGTTTCCCGCCACGCTGACGCCGCTCAGCTCGCAGGCCACGCCGGACTGAAGCCCCGCCCACACCTTCTGACACCACTCTCGCCCTCTACTGGCCCCGCCCATTTTATCAAGCTCTTCTTTTTTAAAAATTGAGTTAGCTTTTCGTTGATTTCGATTTTATTTGTCCGAATAAAGCGAAGTGTTTGAGCGCACGATAACCTGACAGGAAGTGGAATTTAGGACGTGTAGACGTGTGTGTGCCGTGGTCGTGTGTGTAAATAATCAGGGATACGGTGTTTTGGTTCTTTTTTAACAGAAACGATGATTTCTGCTGATTTTATGCGTGTGGGGGGGCGGAGCCTGAAGGAAACACTGCTGAAGGTCTTTGAATCAAACCGAAGTAAAAACATGTGAATTCATACATTTATATACGTATATAAAATCTATCTATAGATCTATTTATGGACTTGAAACCACACTGCCTGCAGAATCCCGCTGAATGTTTCATCTTCAGTTTTATCCTTTAAATCTTTTTCCTGACTTTTCTTCTTTTTAACATAAATTCTGTCCATCTGAGTTCCATCCTCACTGTCACCAAACAGCTGCTGGGTCCAGATGTTCTGGGTCCAGATGTTCGGGCAGGTGTTCCAGCTGCTGTGAGCAGATGTTCTGGGTCCAGATGTTCGGGCAGGTGTTCCAGCTGCTGTAGCCAGCGGAGCCCCTCCCTCTGTCTTCGTCTTCGGGGTAAAAACGGGACGTTCTGATCAAACCACTGAGAGTCTGGGGGGTGACGTCGCCTCTCATCAGAAGGGAAATTTTAGGGACCAATTTCTGCCTGTGTGTTTGTTGCGTTCACTGTTCCTGGGTTTTTTTGAGTTGTTTTTGTTTTTTTTTGGTTCATACTACTGTCGGCCGTCTCCGGGAGGATTTTGCACATTGTAAAGATGACATGGATGTAACACAGCTCGCTGTGGCTTTAGACTGCGTGCGGTTAAACTGCTGACTGGACGTGTACGGGGGAATTCCTATGGAAAACTGAATCACTTGAAGAGCCTGTCGAGAGGTTATCGTGCATGCCCGGGTTCTTTTCAGACTACATGTGTGTAAATTTGACTTTTAGTGTACACAGGAAATTAAAATAATTTAAGAGAAGAAGCTGCTGTGTCTGTTTTTCTCTGTGACGCAAAAATTCACTTTTAATCTGAAATTCAGACGGACAGAGCGGAGCTGCACATCTGATCTTTGGATTGGTCAGAATAAGTTATCAGGGGCTTTTTATTTAACAGCTGTAGTGACCTCACAGATGATCTCAATCTGTAACGAGAAAAGAAAACTTCAGGTATTATAATTCATGAAAAATGACTAAAACAGGAAGATAAAGGCTGAACGATTAGATGATTTTAAATCCACAAGATCAAATTTCAAAGCTCTCACTTTAACACATAGTTTGTTCATATTTTCTCTCGATCATGTTTCTTTTGTGTTACAGATACTTTATTCATCTAAATCAGAAATACTGCAAATAATCTAAATACAAAAAACACTAAAGTACAGAAAATAAATGAAAAATAAGAGAAAGTGTCTGCAGTTTTCAACAAATCATCCACAGCTTATCCTTACATGTTTACCTTGACATCCCATATTTTCATAACATGTATGTAATACGTCCAAAGTAACTAAGTAAATTACTAAGAAGCGCAATAAAGTGAAGATGTTGTACGGCGGTGGTTCAGTCCATCAGGAGACTTCTCTGGACAACCAGAGGGTTGCTGAGGGCCGCTGGTTCAAGCCCCCGGTCTGGACACGTGCATGAAGGAGACTAAAGGCCAGGGAGGTGGTGGCCTACACTCTCCCAAACACCACCAAGGCGCCCTTGAGCAAGGCACTGGACCCCCACGTTTGCTCACACCAACCTGTTCACTGCGTGTGTAGCTAACAACATGAGCGTATTTGGATTGTAACTTCCCTATAAGGTATAAATAAAAGGATTTCTTTCTTAGACACACAAATATCACAGCTTAAAGTGTAAAAAGTTGCACAAAATCCTTTCAAACCTCAGAAAATGAGATTTGACTGTTTACAGGTTCATGCAGAGGGTTGGTGTGAGGGAAGAGGACGGGATAGGGTGAGATGGAGGCAGATGATCCACTGTGGCGCCCCCTAACAGCAGCAACCAGAAGTAGAAGAAAAGTTCATTTATAAACTGTACAGAAACAAAATAAAAAGCATGTTGTGCACAGTTTGTAAAAAAGACAGCATGAACATCAAAATAAACTGTGTCCAACCGAATCAAAGTTCTAAATGTCCCAGAAATGTCCATACAGAAAGACACAAAGTCAAACATACAGAAGAAAACTACAATTCCCAGGAAAATGACATCACTTCCTGTTGTAGCAGCGTTAAAACCACCTGATAGTTCATGCTGACGGCGTGATGACGTGTATTCCAACACAGGAAGTGCTGTGAGCAGCTGATCTGATCGATAAAGCATCTGGATTATAATGTTTGTGTTGATTTGTATAAACCATCGGTGGAAGGACACAGCGCTCTGGGACACGCTGAACATGTGACTCCTCCAAAAAGGAATTAGCGCTTTGTCTTGTTTGGTGGCAGCTCTACAGGTGTTTAAAAATAGATATAATAGGATCTCCGGCGCTCCCACAGGTCTTAAAGGGTTAATGACTGTTGACAAACATCACAGCAAACATTTAAATGTTTAATAAACACCACCTGGCCTTTTTTCCATCCTTCTTGCCATGTTTGAAAATAGTTTCCAGTGTGAAGTTGACGTCCTCATTGGACAGACGTAGTTTTTGAACGTTGTTGTTTCTGTTTATCAATGAAAATAAAAACAAAGGTGATTCCTTCACCTCCATCTCTGAGCCAGTCCCTCCTTACCTTGGTGTGTGTGTGTGTGTGTGTGTGTTAAAGTTGGACATAAAGTATAAAACTGACACTCCTACTAAGCTCACTGGATGAGACATTTTGTGTCCCCTCAAAGCCCAGGTCCACATCTGGGGACAAAAGTCACAAAGATTGATGTAAAGAGAAGTGATGGACCACTTGACAACCATTCCTCGTAACCAACCGGGACATTTCTGTGCGTCTGCTGTCAGGATCCTGAATGAACTCAGAGACACTTGGTGGACTTTTGGTGACATGTGGACATAAATCTTATAAATGAGGTTCCCTGGTGAAAGCAGCTCTGCAGAAATCAATCAACACTTAAACAGGATATCAGAACATCAATGAAAAGAAGTGGGTCAGAGGTCACTCACAAGCCGTGTTTGGAATAAAACTTCCTCCTCAGGTGTCAACAGACCAAAAAACCCAACCAGTGAAAATAACCTCTGATAACCTCAGCACAAGACCTACAGCGTGTACATGTGTGAGGTTCAGAGCCTGAAGAAGACGATGACTGTCCAACAAGCTCTGACAGGTGGTGGACATAAGTGAAGATCTGCAGAGACAAACTGTAACTGTGTCAAACAAAGAGTTTGGTGTGTGGACCTGCAACTGTGTAGGACAGACCAACTGTCCCCGCCCAAAATGAAGATGTGACCAACCCAAAGCTGCAGACAGTGGGAGACGTGTCCTCTGTCCTGGACATGACAGGGTGATGTCACCTGTGGGTTTGTGGGTACCCGTGAGTCCTCATACCAGCCGCAGGGACACAGTGGACTGAAGACTTCAGACGGACGTTTAAACTAACCACGCGTGTTTTGATGATGTTGAAACCTGCGTCCAGCTGTTGTCAGACGGCGTCTTCACTGAGCTCTGAGCACCTCCTACCAGCCTGAAGCTTAAGAGGAGTCATGACGTCATTCAGGATCAAAACGACATCAGAAATCTGGGAACAAGATGTTAGACTGTAACAAAGTGACACGTAAAGATCCGCAGAGACTTCCATTAAAATCATTTTTTACGGAGGCTCCTTCTTTCATCCTGGTTACGACATGGTCCAGTCGAACCCTGGTGGAGTCTTCTCTATATCAGTGATATCTGTAAAACATCCAGAGTACTGCAGTTTATTCATTTCTGTGCTGGAGAGAATTTACAGCAGCTTTTCAGAACTGTTACAGAAGAAGTGGCTCAAAACATGGTTTGATTTAAACAGGTTATTAAATTTGAATAAAAATAATAATAAAAAAAAAACAGCTACAGGGGCCCACAAGCCAGTGTACTTCCAGTGCTGGTCTCAAGCCCGGGTAAATGGTGAGGGTTGCGTCAGGAAGGGCATCCGGCGTAAAAAATTTGCCAAATCAAATATGCAGATTCATAACCAGATGATCCGCTGTGGCGACCCCTAATGGGAGCAGCCGAAAGAAGAAGAAGAAGAAGTAGTAGTAGCAAGAATACTGATGAACCAGACTTGACCTCCCAGACACTATACTATATTATAATCATTTAACACACATCAACACATTCAGGTGATCTCCATTTCACTAATTGTGATACTGCTGGAATCAACCAGCTAGATCTCTGTTGAGTTAGGTCAGTCCCATTAAAGGGGGTGAATATTTATGCAAACATTTATTTTACCTCATACATTGTGAATTGCCATTGGTTTGTAGAAATCTGTTTTCAAGCTTGTTTTTTGCAAATTCTTCTCAAGAAAGCTGAATTATATTGACCATCGTTTCATTTACTAAAGCAATAAAAGGGTGAAACATTCAAGGGGGGTGAATTATTTTTTTTAGGCATTGTACATTCATAAAGGTGTCTCTTGATTGTAGCCTTTGACAAAAATATACCTACCTCCTCAAGTATTTTTGACTTGGCTAGATATTAGGAAGGGGTTTTTCTTAACCATATCAAAAATTTCTATGATTATCCTCTTTAGTTGTCTTTAAAGGCCTTTTAGTGTTCCTGAGCTGGCCCGTGAAATGTACCTTTCGGCTGCTCCCTTGTATTCTCCACCAAAGGGTTGCCGCAGTGGATTAATCCACATTGGCAATTTGGCAGAGGTTTTACACCAGATGCCCTTCCTGATGCAACCCTCCCTGGTAAGGGGGGGCTCGTGTCCCCACCCGAGATTGAACCAGGGACCTTTGGCTTGTAAGGCGAATGAGCAAACCACTAGGCTTTGCTCATTCTGGGGACACTGCTGAGCTGACCAGTGAATTCCTTTTTTAAGAATGCATTAAATTATTGACTTGGCCACTCCTAAAGTTTTGCTATCTCTCTGATAGATTTATTTTGGTTTTTCAGACTAATAATAATGGCCTCCTTCACTTGCAACAACTTCTCTTTAGACCTCAGGGTATTTGTGAACAGCTACTAAATGCAGGTTCAACACTTGGAAAAAACCCAGCTCTTTTATCTGCTTAGTTGCTATGGAATAATAAGGGAACAGGCCTCACCTGCCCATTAAACTGTTTGTCAATTGTCTAATTACTTTTAAACCTCTGAAAATGAGGACAATGTTTAAAAATCGCTGTAATTCCTAAACAGTTTATGAAATTGTGTCAAACCCTTCGAATTAAAGCTGAAATTCTACAGTTTCAGTGACATATTGACTGTCTGATTTAAAATCCACTATGATGGTGTACAGAGGCAAAAAACCAAAACAAAAAAATTTAATTGTCCCAAAATTTCAGGTCTGACTAAATAATAGTGTTTAAAAGAACTGCGTACGCAATTTTGATAGTTTTAATGTAAATTACAGAAAAAGCAAAAATACCAGACTTTCTTCAGTTTTTATCACTTCCAGTGCCATACTTTGGTACTAGTTGTTGTACAGGTTTCAGAGGTTTGATGCATGTGACAACAAAACAATATAAGCCTGTTTTCAGTTTCATTGTTTATTTAAAAAAAGAACAAAATCTGAATCAGAATAACCTTGCATAACACACACAGGCATGTGAAAGACAGAAAAAAAGCCTGTTACCCAACTTATCCCAAAAAATCAAAAGAAAAAAAATAGTCTTAGAACAAATTTTAATATATTGTTGCCTCTTGGATTCTTCTCTTTGCAAGCATGAAACTTTAGTGGAACAACAAAAGAGCAGTCTTCCCACAAAGTCTTATTACACGTCTCATTGTTTGATATCATCTTGTTAATAGTTAATTTAAACTTTTGGTCTGTTTTCAGTCTGACTGAAACAGTCAGCTGAGCTAATGCGTTAATTCTTTAAGTTGTTCCCCAATTTAAGTATCAAATTAAATTCTCATTCTTTAATAGGAGTTTAATGCTTAAACACACACTATTTCAATCACCGCTTACACAACGCTCCCAGATTTTAATGCTCTGGCAAGAATCCAGTAAACACAGTTGTGATTCAAAAAATACTAAGTGTCTTTTCTGCATATGTTGGTGGAAAAAACCCACAACTGTAACTGTATGTAGTTAAAATAATTTCAGTATTTGATGTAGCATAGTTCCAAAAAGCACCAGGCGAGCATCATGAGGGCAGCTATAGCCTAAAGGTTCAGAGTTTGTGACCAGATGATCACAGGTTACAATCCCTGTACAGGTTGTTGGGGAGACAACAAAATTTCAGTCAGGGAAGAGAATGAAAAGCTCATTTCTGTCCTACAGTAACAACAGCTTCTGAGATGCCCTTGAGCAAGGCACTGAACCACCAAATGCTTCAGCATAACTGCTTGGTGGCTGACAATTCTCAGGTGTGAGTGTGTCACTGTAGGGCTCTTTCCTTCCTCTTCATGCTGCGAATTCAAAGGTGACTTTGTTTAAAACTGGGAGCAGAAAACGTGGTGTCACAATAACACTTATTATTCAATCCAAGAGAGAAAATTCTCCACCTTTTCACATAAGAAGCAGCCTCACAAATTCAAAGTACCCTCTTCAGCGTACGTCAGTGTCAATCACACCTACTTCAGAGCTTCAAATTTTGCATGTCTAAAGTGAAAAAACCATTCTTAGCAGTAGTGAGAAAAGCACACTCTGGTGACTGATATCTTACACACAATCAAACTACACATTTCTATCTATTATCACTATCATCACTGAGTGTCCATTAGTTTTATGAAGGCTTGGTAATCTTCGGTTTAGTTTGGGGCTGATGGTAGCTCTGAAAATGAAAACAGAAAAACAGGAAATTTGTTCAAAGTCTTTGAAGGGAGATTTAATGAAACTGTCTCCCTTTGCTCAACAGCTACTGCTAAGGTGTCCCTGAGGAAGGCACCTGCTGGAAAGCCACAGCTGTAGTAGACTGTGGTTTGACTGGGCAGCTCCCAGATATGAATGTGTGTGTATGTGAAAAAGGGCGCTGCTGAAAAAGGAGCAGACAGGCTCTTGTAAAGCTTCCCTGGATAAATAAAAGTAAAGTCTTCCCACTACGTTTGGACTGCGCCTGAGACCGTTGATCGCCAAACAAACTGAAGATGAGGTCCCAAGCCGAGCGAGAAGTGCCACTTCTTGGCTTAAAATAGAAATAGAAATGTTTAAGAACCGCTGTCATGGAGAATTGCCTCCCTTGGTGCCAGAAAGAAAGGCAGAGCAAAAACAACTTGTGTCCCAGCATCATGAATTCTTAGGAGGGGGTGTGGGGGCGGGAGGGGCCCCAGCATCGCCCTTTGTTCCCCGGCTGTGAAGGGGCTGTTCTCATGTTGTTGGCTGGAGAGCTATGTGGGTGAGGGTTATCAGGGCAGCGTCCTGCTAAATGTAGAACTGGTGTAGCGCCAGCTTGTCCATGAAGGGCCGTACCAAGTTGTCTGTGGCAAAATAGAAGACAAGGCCAAAAAAGATGGAGATGGGAAGAGCAGGGAGTGCTTTCTTGAAGATGGCGAGAAGCAGCAGGGTCAGACATAGGCCCTGCGGGAGCAGAGACAGACAAAATGAAACACTTTGGAAATAGCACACTGAGTAATTGTATGCTAAACAAAATCAGCTCTGAAGGAGACAAAAAATGCCTATTATATAATCAAGTGGTTTATAAGAAAGGGCGTGGATATTGTACGCAGAGAGAGTTGAAGTTGTGGTTACTCGAGTTTGACACAAAAATAAACAGCTGATCACTCACAATGAGGATGGCTACGAAGCAGGCGAGGGTGGTGTTCCAGTCACCGCTGGCTGTGGCTGAGGCCTTTCCCACCAGCATGCTGTAGAAGATGAAGTCTCCGAGCCCCAGCTTGACACCCCCTGAGAACACAGGAGGATGCCACATTCAGGGTGGAGTCAATTCAAACACAAGTTTCACTTAAGCCCCACACCCTCAAAAACTTTTAGAAACCTTTCCTCCTGTGTAATTACTGTACAAATAAGCGTTCCCACCCCATATTTACTGAAGCTTTAACTTACCAAGAGCACAGGTCCCCAAATAGCACAGAGATGAAAACTAGCAATTGGCATGAATAATCGCTTCCTAATTTTCTCAGACTAAAAATGGTTGCATCCACACACGCACTAATTTCACAGAAAGGCGAACACATAAAAACATTCCTAAAATGTTTTATGTGTCCGGAGAAGAGGGAAGTGAAAGATGATGATTACTCATCAAAAGGAGACAGGCAGAAATGAGAAATCACCAGTCTGAATTACAGAGCCCAGCTTTATAATTTTTTAAATTTTTAACATCTAAAAAGCCTCTAATGTGCTATTACTGATGTTTCTGATGGAATAAAATATTGGACAGGTTTTGTTTCACTGAATACAAAATAGAAGTGATTTAAAGAAATACAGTGGGAAAAATGCATATATAAACATTTAGAAACAGATTAATGGTTACAGCATTTTTGTATCAATAACTGATAATAACTTTTCTCCACACACTGCAGTATTCCACTTTATGGAGCTTTGTGAAAAAATTTTGGCTCTACAGTTTGGCAAAACTGTCACTTTGCTTTTTAGCAGGCAGCTGTTTTCAGGGGAAAAAAATCTACTGCAGGATTCCTGCTCATCTTCAAATGATGGACAATGTTTAAGAAACAGCTGGTGAACAGAAGGGATTACTTAGAATCTGCAAAGCTAGATATATCACCCAGAAACTGAGGGAAACCAAAAACAGAGCCAAAAGGAAAGAAAATATTGAGCTTAAATTGGGAATTCTGCATGAAAGCCAATATTAATAATTATGCTAACTGCATTACTTAAGATACCGTTTATTGTACATGGCCGGAACCTGCCCTGCATACTTTCCTAAACACCAACAGCCGATGACTGGATACAAATTACGAGGTGAGTTACTCATAACAGTCAATATTTTTTCAGCGCTTACTCTCTTCATCGTCCTCTTCAACAGGAGGACGGGCCGAGGGCATCTGCTGGATTTCACGCCTGGTTTCCTCAGTGGACTGGAGTTGCCCCAGCTGGTGCTCCTGCTGGCTGATCCAGGATTGGCTGAAACCTCCATCATCCTGTGATGGACTCGAGGGGACCGGAGAAGCCACTGGTGCTGACAAAAGACAACCGTCAGATTCTACAAAAATTGCACAGTTTTTAAAAGTCACAATCAAGCACCAAACTGAAGCCTAATCAATCACTTTAAGTCGCCAGTTACCTTCTGGAGTCTCTTGCTGAGGCGAAGCTGCTTCTGTTGAGTTCCTATTTGGTTTGTCAGTGTCCGCCATGTTGACGAGCCACACCATTGTAGCTGGAGAAGAAGGGAGCTTGTCAAAATACTAGTAGGGTTCAAAGTTGGCATCAAAGGAGCTTATAAAATGTAATTTTAAAGTTAGTAACAGATGAAGCTGGAGCACAATAACCTCAATTTAAGATACCTGAATGATTTGAATTGGTTTTTAAAAAGAGAAGCACTAAATAAAGTCGAAAGGGCAGTTTAAAAGAAGCTTAAAGTTTGACAGCTATGCTAAAAGAAAACTTAGATTTAAGATGATTTAAATGTACTGAAAACATGAAACCTCAGGAAAAAAAAAAACTGTGCTGAAAGTAACTGAAGGTTCAGCTAAGATGAAAATGCTGAAAACGTGAAGCATCTGTATGGTGTTGTAGGGTCAGTTATTGTCTCACCATTTAAAGCAGCATACAGTCACGTGGAAAAGAAAGTATTTAAAGTACTCTATGCAGTCATGTGAAAAACCAGGGATACCCCATGATTTGGTAGCTTGTAGAACCATTTTTAGCAGCAAAACCTTGAAACCATTTTCGGTATCACTTAATCATTCTCTCACATTACCATAGAGGAATTTTCACCCACTTTCTTTCACAATGTTGCTTCACTTCATTGAGGTTTACGGGCATTCATTTATGCACAGCTCTCTTAAGGTCTTGCCACAGCATTTCAATAGGGCCATTGCGACAACATGACTCTTTCATTTTCAGCTACTCTGTTGCAGATTTGCGGGTGTGCTTGGGATCATTTTCCTGTTGCATGACCCAGTTTGGGCCAAGCGTTAGCTGTCTCACAGATAGCCTCACAGTTGACTCTAGAATACTTTGGCATACAGAGGCAAAACAAGCCCAAATCATCGTCGTCCATCACCCCATTTCACAGTTGATATGTTAATGTTTGTGCTGATATGTCGTTTTGTTTTCACGTGTTTACTGAGGCTTGTAGAGTCTGAGATGTAGTACTTGGGTGTTTTGTAATTCCTCTGAGTATTACACAGCCTGACCTTGGGGTGAATTTGTTGGGATGTCCACTCCTGAATGCTCTCAACCAGCCAACTGCCAAAACATCTGTTTTTATAGAGGTGGTCACACTTACTGGTGGTCAATTAACCAAGTGCATTTGATTAGCAGCACTTGACTGCTAGTTATCCTCTTAATTCCTATGGAAGCATTAAGGGTGTACTTAATTTTTCGCAATACTGTATGCGATATGTAAGTGAAACAACATAAGGCAAGAGAAATATCCAGTCACTAAGAGACTGAAAGTGTGATTTCACATGAGTAATTAAAGAGTCATTTGAAGTGAAAGTGCTCAAAGGAGTGGAATAAAATGTGCCAATGAAAGCCCTGATGGCTGTGGAAATGTTTGAAAGGAGCTGAAGTGCCAGTGGATGTCTAATCAAAGTAGCTAATGATATTTAAAATATAAGCACAAAAGCTGTTAGAGTTGTAATAAAAGAAAATGAGCCAGAATGCCAATGATGTAGAAGCTTATCTGGATCATAATTCCCAGGTTATTGTAATGAAGTACAAAAAGAAAACGATAAGTTTTCTTGTCAGTAGCTGCCTGTACTAAACAACCTAATGAGAATTAAAATCTACTGAGAAGTCAAGGAGGTTTAAACTGTCATATCTAGGACAACAACCCAAGTTCTTGATCAGCCCTAACCGAGCTTATGGCATTACTATGCCATAAATAAACCTAATGACAGAAAGCAAAAGGGCACATGCAAACACTCGTTTTATGAACTCTACAATTCAATTCTTGTAGCAAAACTGAAAGTAGAAAAGTGCCTGTAAAATGACAAATGTTACCTTGACCTTTAGCACAGTTTGTGTGAAGAACTATTAGCTGAACAAATTGTGCAAGTGTCACTATAAATTGATCAATTCTGTAGGAATACAAAATTTTTGTAAACTGTGGATGGACGGATGGACAGACATATGCCTCACTGTTGCATTAGTTCATCAGTCCTTTCGTTGTATGAGCTACAAATGACATCTTATGTACGTGGCCATTAAAGTGAAAGCACAGACAGTGTTTTCTACTGTAAGAATCTCAAGCATCAGTTGATGTCCAGTTGTCTAGTTTAAGCTTCTGTGTTTTTTCTTTAAAACTGGTTTTGGAATGTTAAGCATTGCATTCTCCATTCCTTCTTTTATAAATATTAATAAAGGTCAGTATAGGCCTGTTGTTGGTGTCCATCTTACAGGAATAGATAAGAGCTGGGAAGATGGGCTCGTTTCTCTCCTGAGCGGTCTCCACCAGAATCCTCAGAGGCCCTTTGGGACAGAGCACCGCCAACAGATCTGTGAGAGAAAAGACGACAGAGGCCAGGAAAGTGATGTTAGCCACTGAACAAAGGGCTCTTTGAGAGGCCAAAAAGCCTGACGTGATATCTGTTATAAACAAGAGGAAGGAGTTTAAGTTAACATGCACGGTTTCTGGCAATCTCACATCTCCAAAGGGTTTACTTCCTAGTTTACTGAAATACACTGAAATGCTGAGTTCACACACAAATTACTCAAGACTGTGAGCTACGGCTAAACTCTGGCTGCCAGGATTAAATGCTGTTCCTGGAAAAGAAAACTGCCATACTAACAGGAAATCTAATTTTAATATCCTGGATATACCCTGCACTTTATCTATGTACAATATCTTTAAGGGAAGACACAAATCAGAATAATTTTTTTTAAAAAAGCTTCTGAAGTTTTGCAACCTTTAGAGCAACGACCATCCACTATTAGCCAATAATTCAGCTTTTTGGCAAAAGGAATTTCCATAATAAGGGAGTAAAATTACTAAAGCTTTGAACAGTAACTCAAAATGCTGCTGAGACTGATACCTAATCTATCTAAACTGCTCTTGGTACCCCCCATATTATACTTTAAGCAACTGCATGTGCTCTTTGGCTGTCAGGCTTGGCATTCAGCCTCAGCACCCCCACATTTCCATTCCTCACAGACTTTTCACCCCATTTTTCAAGGATTTGTGTAATGTTTAAGCTATTCAGAAACATCCTTCCAGCACAACAGTTACGTCAACACTTGCTGCATGCATACCACTGGAGTGAAAAACATGAGTGTTTGATAAATGTGTTAGTGATGCAGTTACAGGAGTTAATGATTTGGCTTTGGCTCAAAATGAATACATCTAATATAAATACAGAAAAGGTTACATTTCTTTTATTTTTTTAAGTTTTTGTTTTGAAAAATCAAATGTTCATATTTTTTAAGTTTTTTCCTTTTTCCCCAGACCCTGTTTTTGTTTCATCAGACACAACTGCTAAAAGAAACCAGATGACTGAACATTAGTGCACAAAAATAACTTCAAAGCACACAGAGGTCAAGAACCAAAGTTGAGGAATTACCATAGACAGATATGACGGCTAATATGAGCCAGGCAGTCCACTCTGGAAGATACTTGATGAAAACCAGGGCCATCAGCGCGCTAACCATGATGAGGTAGGCCTGCTGGAGCCGCAGAGGTCCTTTCCAGTGAATACACATCATGCCTACCACTCCGAAATTCCAAATTATTATCACTAGGGTTAGGTAGTCCATGGCCAGATTGTAGGTCTTAAAAACTTCTCTGTTGGGAAAAAAGTAGAGACTTTAACTAACATTCTAAAGAGTTAAATTACTTGACATTCTGGCAATTGATTGCAAGTTTGAAAAAAATTAAATGTTGGGTTGTGTGGCTTACTTGAGGTAGATGTAGGAAAAGAAGAAGAGCAGGAGCAGGGAGGAGATGAAGAGCCAGCCTTGGATCACCTGTAAAGGCATAAATTAGAGTCACTGAAGAATAGCACTGTTTTAACAAATGAGTGTTTGCAAGAAAAGTTCAATGATATTTCTGTTGTTTGTTTAAAGCTACTGCAAAGAGTAAAAGAATTTGGTTTACAGATATAAAACCACTGCCCTGATGTACTAAGCCCCAGTTCTCCAGCTGTTTGATTTAAACAAGTCAACATGAGGTTTAAAAATCATTAAAATTCACAGCCAAGTTTACAAACATGATTGATTATCATTTTATTCAATTCTGTAGCAACTGTTTGAACAGAACCAGCAACTCTATCATTCTAACAGACCTTTTTTTTATATCTGCCATTTTTCCAAAATGTGAAAATTACAAATGTCACATTAATACAAAAAAATCCCAAACACACAAACCATTTTAGCTCAAATCCCTCTCCCTTCTGGCTTCTATGCTCACAGCCAGAGTTGTGTGTCTGATATGACCATATTAGGGATATCCGTTTTCAAAGACATCACACAGAGCCAAGAAAAGAAAAAACTGTCCTTATTTAATCTGAAACCTGAGCTTTTGGCAGAGAGGGTTTACTTGTAAATAGGCTGACCTCACTATCTGAAACCTTGGCTCTGTTTAAAATAAGCTAGAATGAGGAAATAAGGCAAAAGCATAATGTCAGCCTGTCCCTCCCAGTAGTACGAGTAGTAGAAGTAGAGTACATAATAAGGTCAATGCAGAAACTTCATGACTGATAGCAAACTACCCTGGCACTGTCTGAAACACCATGATTTATACAGTTCATTTACACGCGAAGCATGACAGGGGCCCTATACTAACTGACAGACAAGTCAAAACATGCATTGGTTATTTCATAAGAGATTTCTGTTTTCTTTTGTTTTTTATCTGGGCAGTACATGTAGCAATAACATTAAATTAATGGACACCATGTTCTTAATACACCTTTCCTACTTTAACAAGTCTAAACACATCCTGTCAAAAAGCCCTATTGAAACTTTGTTTAAAGCAAGAGAATTTCCCTGTCTATCACAAAGAGGCTGAAATACAGCTAATGAGACAGTATATGTGATGCACCCACATGTAAGAAGTGCTAATCTGTACCTTATAGCAGCGGTACTTGTATAACAGCACCAGCACCAAAGTCATGACAATGATGACAGTGATCATGATGGTGGCGTTCAGGATGGAGTTGAGGGCTCTCTGTGCTACTGTGTCTGTGTCTTCAGGGAACGGTGTGTAGATCCTAAAGAGACAGATTAGATACACATCAATAAAATTAATATAACAGGAAAGAAAACAGATAATACATTTACGGATCAAATTAGCTATCCCACAGTATCATAGCAATTTAGCGTGCAGTATTCATTTCACACCTTTTCTGTACGCAGCAACTTTAAATTTAGCTCCTGTTACCTATTTGGAAGTTTGACATTTAAGCTTACTCTTATTTTAAGGGTTTTAAATTCTTCTGTAAAACAGCTAAAATACATAGTGTTATGTCAAATTTGGTCTCACTGTATTTGATCTTATGCATTTACAGGACAGTCTTCAAGCTCAAATGATGCAGGAATGATACACTACATTGCATTATCTCTACCTAGTGGCAGTGCTGCTGTATTGCATTTCATTCAAACACCAGCTCTGGTATGAGCCTTGGATCATCCCATTTCCCTGGCTATCGCAGTCTAAAATGATGAAACCACTCACAATCTCTGTCCATCATTCTGGGTGTAGAAACTGACAGATTTTATGGTTGCCACGACAACCACCATGCAAAGTGTCACAGGAACAAACAGCATGATGACATGCTTGGCCCCATATTTCAAGGTCAGCTCCTCATCCTCTTCCTCCTCTCTCTCCACGACTCTTGGAGTGCGAGTGGCAGGGGGTTGCCCGTTCTGCTCCGGGCCGCTGCCATTGCCACTTCCACCACCTCCTCCTTCAGTTCCAGCTGCTGAACCTCCCCTGGACCGTGGTCTGGGCACCCCAGCGTCCTGTGGTTGATGGGTGGGCTCTGGGGCTGTATTGGTTTCCTTTTGGTCATGCTGATAAGGCAAGAACAGTCACATTATTTTCTGAGCAAACTTAATGTTTAGAAAAGTTGGTAAAGACAAAAGTGGAAAAAAGTTCAAAAACATGGAGGTATAAAAAGATATTTGAAATAAAAACACTAGTAAATTAAGTAATATACAAATACAACTTTTAGAGTTTTGGCTCATCTGAGTCCTTACTTTTTTGCTTTCTGTTCTAAAGAAAACTCCCTGGGTCAGTTTCACCTGCCCTTAACTACTATGATATTGTCCAAAAGTTTGTTTTACAGCCTGTGTGCATGAGAAACCAGACACTAAGAAAATTCTGATCCAGGAATTTGCCACACAAGTAGCCCAAATCTACCTTACAATCTTTCTGCAAAAAATTTGGATCAACATCTTAAATACATTTACTCACTTCATTAGTACACTTTACTAGTACGCGGTTGGACCCCCTTTTGCCTTCCGAACTGCCTTAATTCTTCTTGGCATAAATTCAACAAGATTCAGGAAACATTCCTCAGATATTTTGATCCAAATTGACATGATTGCATCACAAAGTTGATGCAGAGTTTTCAGCTGCACATCCATGATGAGAGTCTGCCATTCCACCATGTTCCAAAGGTGCTCTATTGGATTGAGATCTGGTGAATGTGGAGGCCATTTGAGTACAGTGAACTCAATGTCATGTTCAAGAAACCAGTTTGAGATAATTTGTGCTTTGTGACATTGCATGTTATTCTACTGGAAGTAGTCATCAGAAGATAGGTACATTGTGGTCACAAAGGGATGGACATGGTCGTCCACAATATACAGGTATGCTGTGGCATTTAAACAAGCTACACTTTTATGTTGTTTTTGACCTTACCATCCTAATGGTAATGCTTTCTGTAAACCAGGCAACATTTTTCCAATCTTTTATTGTCCAATTTTGGTGACTTGGTGCAAATTGTAGAATCAGTTTCCTGTTCTTGGTTGATAGGAGTGGCACCTGGTGTGTCTTTGGATACTGCAGCCTATCTGCTTCAAGGTTCAATGTGCTGTCTGTTTAGAGATGTTCTTCTGCATACCTTGGTTGCTTTCCTACCATTTCAAAGTAGGCCCGTCATTCTCCTTTGACCTCTAGCATCAAAAAGGCATTTCTGCCCTGAGAACTGCCGCTTACTGGATATGTAAATCCTAGAGTTGGTTATGTGTGAAAATCCCAGTAGAACAACAGTTTCTGAAATACTCAGATTATCCCACCTGGCACTAATGACCACGCTACATTCAAAGTCACTAAAGTTACCTTTCTTTCCCATTCTGATGCTCAGTTTGAACTTCAGCAGTTCATCTTGACCATTTCTATGTGCCTAAATGCAATGAGATGCTGCCATTGCATTTACAAACAGTTGAACAGGTATACCTAATGAAGTTGCAACTGAGATTATTAGTTTAAGCACTTCATTTTGCGAGAGATTCAAATAAATTGTTTTCAGGCATCCCCATTTGCATTCTGCTTCCACGGGGACAGACACCTATGGTCTTTGCCTCGTCATACCACAGGCCTGCATTAATTTTAGATTTCAGTTCCTTGTTATATTATGTTGGCTTTTGATTTGTTGAGATCTTCACGTTTTTGTATGGCTGCTGCAACAAAGCAATTTCCAGACTTTTGGGATAAAGTATTTCTTATCTTATTTCAGAACTTAATTGGCTCACTAGCTCAGTTCCTCCAAGGATAACAGCAGCATGCTTGTTCCCACTCACCCCAAGGATCTTTCCCATCGGGACAAAATAAGGACACAACTCAAGGAGACTGTGTGAACTGAAACTGTCAGACTGCCAGACAAGTCGAGACATGTGGCGGCCCAGACATGAAGCAATCACACCAGGTAACTCAGAAATGAAGACAGGACGCATCTCGAGAGATCTGAGTAGTGAAAGCTGCCAGAGCTCTTAAACAGGCTGCTGTGCAAAATGACCTAACTGTGTGGTACACTGCTTTGTTTCAGTCCTGGGAATAAGGCCAATGGTGGTCCCAAGGACAAAAGAGATACAGACTACTCTACTGAATAAATTAACCACGTATTTAGTGATACTGTAACAGTATATCAAAATGCACGTTAAATGCCCTTTCTAGCCAGACTCACTTTCAAAATTCAAGACAGAAATGAAATGCTCTCTACAGAAATACAGTAAGACTTTAAAAGTTCAACTGTTATGGAATGAACTAAACACTGGAAAAGGTGAAGTATTGTTAAGTGGACTATGACAGTAAGTGGGGACTTTGACTCTTTCACTCAGCTAAGGAGGAAACACCTTTGTTTACAGTGACACCAAAAGACGGAGCACATGGTCAGCATTCCTGTTCCTAAAATTAGTACCTTAGTGATTTAAAGTCTAATGAATCTGCACTGCTCTTTATCAGAATATAATCATCACATCCGGGGAAATTTATTGCAACAAAGGCCATATAAAATGACTGGACTAAAACTCCTCCACAAGCATGACGTTACAAAGTGACTAAGAAACAAATGACTCTTTCGTTATCACCCTCTCTCTGAAACCTTTGTTTGGTAATCATTACCCAATACATTAAAATGGAGAGATACAGATTAGAGCAACAGCAACACTTTATTTCATACTGACCATATTGTTTTCAACATCCTCGGCTTTGGTCGCCATTGTTGGCTCGGTAGACTCTTATCCTCACATGCAAATCCAAACTCTTCTACCCTGAAGAAAGAGAATAAGGAAAAAAATACACTTCAGAAATGAATGGGTAAATAAAACATATCAGCACCAGCACTGGATCAAATCAAAGGTGTAAAGACAGAGCAAAAAAAGTGCTGTAAAAATTATGAGTCCATTTTAGGCAAACTGAATCTGCATTGATAGACAGTGATAAAAATAAATAAATTAGCTTTTGCTTTTTGTGGTGCGTTTCCATTGTATCCATGTGTCACTGTTAGATACTTAAGTAGCACAGATTTAAAGGCAGGAATTCAGTCCATCACAAAGTCACAAATCATGTTAAAGGAAAGTTACACATTTTATATTTTATAGGTAGCTGTAATTGTTCTTCCTGTCTATGCTATCTTAAAATGATCACTTGTTACTACATCTTTCCTGAATCAGCCATTCTACTTTAAAGCAATCATTTTGATGACCAGCCAAAACTTACATTATCTGGTTTGTAACACTCTTGAATGTGCTGAATCAAGTGGATCTCTCTTCTTAATGTATATTTCATCAGAGAGGCTTTCTTTATTGAACTGCAATGCAGGGATTGTAACACAAGGAGAAAATTGAAGACTTCAGCTTCAGGTGACAGCAACCTGATTTGCAAAATTAATGGACCTCTCATTAGCCTTGGCTGAACTTAATAATGTTTTTTCTTCAAGACAAAGGTTAAGTTTAATCACCTCATGGCCAGTACTGCGCAAATGTCTCAATCCACCCTCATTGCTTTAGGATTTGCTTCAAAAGAGCCAGACTTTCTTGTAATATTTAAAAGTGGTCTTTAGCAATAGTTCTCGGGGCTTTCTGAATGTAGCTCAAGGTTTATCTTTGGACACTGGCAGCTTTTTCACTCAATTTCGGTCCTTGTATTCTACTTTCAGAGGAATGATTTTTGTTTGGTAAGCCACTTAAAAACTGACCTATGAATCATTCAAGCATTAACAAGGCTCCAACAGGGATGATTTCCAAAAACTATGAGCCGAAAACTTGAGATCGGTACATGTCTGAGTACATCAGAGGGAAAGCTCAGGTTGAGCGGCTTGGGAGATAAAATCAGAGAAGCAAGGCTGAGGTGATTTGGACATGCACAGAGAAGGTATAGTGTATATACTGGACAAAGGATGTTAAAGAGTGAGCTGCAAGGAAGGAGGAAAAGAGGAAGACCACAAAGAAGGTTCATGGATGTAGTAAAGGAGAACATGAAGAAGGTTAGAGTGCCAAAGAGGGTGCAAGGGATAGGGTGAGATGAAGGCAGATGATCCACTGTGGCGACTCCCAATGGAAGCAGACAGAAGAAGAAAAGAAAAAGAAGAAAAGTGGCTTTCAAGAAGTCATTCTTAAGGAAGGGACAAGGCAGAAAGAGAGAGAGAGAGGTCTGAAGGATGCCAAATTACAGAAAAAAAAAATCAGTGGCAACAGGTCTTATTGAGTCAAGCAATCAATTTTTGTTTATGTAGCATTTTTTAAGCAACATGCCCCTTGGAGTATTTTGCAGAGCAATAAAAGGACACAGAAAGTGAAAAATATAAAAATAAAAAAATAAAATAACTGCACTTCTACAGCCAATTTAAAGGTAACACTAAAACAGTAATAAAATCAGCAAAGTAAACAGGGAAAATAAGAGGAAGGTATAAAATATGTAAAATACAACTAAACCAAATTAGAACAAGTTGTTTCAGCGAGTAGGGCATAAGCTTTATCAAAAAGGTAAGTTTTAAGCCTGGTCTTAAAAACAGAGAAACTGTCAAACCCAGACCCGAAGGTGTTTCCACAGGAAAGGAGCCTGAAAACCAAAAGTTCTGCCCTCCACTCGGGACCTGAAAGCTCTAGGGACCACAAGAAAGCCTGTGATGGATCCAAATTTGAAATTTGGGATCATTTTGAATATCCTTCAAGAAGCCTGGAGAGCTATTCCTGAAGTCTAAGCTGAGCTCTTTATTCATGCCATTATCACATCATAATTAGATTATTGCAAAGTCCTTCTATCAGGTCTGCCAAAGAAGAGTTTTCAAGGTCTTCAGATGGTACAAAACAGAGCAGCTTGTGTTCTGACCAACGTAAGAAAAACATGAACATGTTACTCCTGCATTGGCCTCCTGTCAAGATTAAAGCAGACTTTAAGGTACTGCTGTTTGCTTATAAAATAGTAAATGGCATTGCACCATTGTACCTGTCTTGACATGATGAACCCTTACACACTTCCCAGTGGAGTCATCTTTTGAATGTCCTCAGGGTCCGCAAGAAGATGGTTGGTGAACAGGCTTTTTCATTTCGTGCACCAAGGTTATGGAACAGTCTACCTTTAGACATTAGGCAAGCAGTTTCAGCTGATGTGTTTAAAGCAAAGCAGAAGAACCATTTGTTCACTGTTGTTTAGAAGCCTTGATTTGTTTGTTCTCTTTTCTCTGACATAATTTTATTGTTTTTTAATTGTCATTTTTTTTAAATTCTGTATTTAGTTTTTTACTTTGATAAAAAACTTCAAGCTGGTTAGAACTGTATAGACTATGTATTTTCCTTTATGTTTCCACAGGTTTTATTAATTTGTTGCACCTATTTTCCATTTTCCCAGCAACATATAAAGAATTGAGGGGTTGGTTGAGACTTTTGCACAGTACTGCATGTTACAGTGCTCTACAGGACACTGTACACCAACACAACTAGACACAGGAACACTTTCTTCCCCCAGGCCATCACTTTAATGAACAGTTAGCCGTTCACGACTAATACCATTACTATGACTCTTTTTAATAATACACTGTACACAGTATCCATATCTGCGTACAGTCCCATCTTACTATCCCAACATTCCTGACAGTATAAAACAGCAGTTGCTTTATTATTATTGCTGCTGTTGTTTATATTTATGCCTAGTTTTTTTTTTATAGTACAGCAAGCAGGTGTTACAGAGTCAAAATCCTTGTATGCGTTGACATACTTAGTCAATAAATCTGATTGTAATTCAGAGATTTGTGGGAATTATGTATAAAAGTAGATCTGAAAATATCCCTGAACCCCAGAAAATCCACGCAAAGAACTTGTGGGAATTCAGACTGGTGGTTAAACACCGTGAAATCAAAATTCTTGATGACATGATGAAGCGCTGAAGGTGCCACCGTCTTACTGACTCTACATGGCTGAGACAGAAAGCAGTGAGCTGTGCGATTTACTGTGTAGCTGTATTGCCTGCTCACAGGCGTATTTTATCACTGGAGAATCGCTAAAATGGCCAGATAACCACAGCCAATAATGTACAAAGGGCAGAGCAGGCAGCGGCCGCAGCGGGAGGTTAACGCTGGGTAACACGCGTAGCGCAAATTTCACACAGTTGCCGATGAAGGTTCTTAAAAGAGCAACGCTTACCTCCCGCGAACACAAGAGAATTTCCTCGATTTGGCGTCTGTAGTCGGTTTGAACCCCGGGTACTTTCTCCTCTTTGTTGTTCCTGTCTTCCCACAGAACATCCGGCCGCTGCTGGAAACTACTTCCTGCTGAGTCCGGCGGCGTTTGTAGTTTTAATTCGCGGAGCCCTGATATCGCGGTTCCGTTAAACAAACCGGCCCGCACGCGTGTGAGCGCGTCGACTCTGCGTTAGCTTGAAAGCTAACGTCGAACTAAATTAGCCATAATATACGGAACGAACAGAAACCGGCCTGAATTAAAACAGCGCAGGCTGTTTGTAGCTGGTTGTCCTTCCTGGAGCAAAGGTCAACAGAGGAGGCGAGGACGCTGAGAAAATCTGCTGAGGACGACTCGAAAGCCACTGAAAACATGGTTAGTGCGATTTGATGTCGAAGATTTATAAGAAAAGCATTCAGAGTGAAAGCAAGGGATCGGGTTTGATGCAGATACGAGCTGCTGCTGTTCGTTAGCATGATGAATGCAGGGAATGGTGGTGGGGGGATGTATGGCTGCAGCTACAATGACTGCAAAATGAAGCTAATATTCACGACTAACCGAAACCAGCGCCCAGGGGATAAAAGACTATTTTTAAGTTTATTAAATTATTTAACGCTACTTCGTGAGTTGAATTGAAATTCAGGTGAGTGTCTGTTTTGGCCTCTTTGAATTTTCAGATTTGAACATTACGGTCTGTTCGTCTTTGCACCTGTTATTTTTACACTTACTAGATATCAACATATATCTATGACCAGATCACAACAAACAAAATGTGGGGCGAAGACCTAATTTGTGTGAGACACAGCATGCAGTGTGTAGCTGGCTTTTAAAAATAGCACACAGTAGACTCTGCAGGTTTAGTTTTACTGTTCTCATGTCACAGTCTTCTTACACTCTTACTCCTTCTATCTGTCATGAAGAAAGAATAAATGATTCCGAGGGTGAGCCCAGGATTGGAGATCCAAAGAAGAAACGTAGTGCATTTAGATCAAGGTGCTTACTTAGGCATTTCAAGTGCTCATATGCACATATCTAGTCTATATCAGTTGGGTAGCACTGGGGTCTGGGTTCAAATCCTTTACCCAGCCAGCTTGGGCCCTTCTGCGCAGCGTTTGCATGTTCTTCCCGTGTTCTCTCCGGGTACTCTGGTGTCATTCCAAAGACATGCAAAGGGGTTAGGTTTCTTGGCGACTCTAAATCAGCCATAGGTGTGAATGTTTAACTCTCTGTGTTTACCCTGCATTAGACTGGCGACCTGTCCAGGGTGTACTCTGCCTTTTTTCCCTGTGACAGCTGGGATAGGCTCCAGCATCCTCCCCCTTCAATCTATCCTCCCAACACCCAATGCAAACTTTCATTTAATAAAATACTAAATTTATCTTCAGCTGCTCCTTTGTATTTCCCCAATCTGCATCTCTGATGTGGTAGAGGGCTTACGCTGGATGCCCTTCCTGGCACAGTGCTCCATGATTAAAGGGGCTTGTGTCCCTACCTGGAATCAAACCAGGGACATTTTACTTGTAAGTGAATGTGTAATCCACTACACTGTGGGGACACATTAATAAAATATTAAATAAACGAGATAAATCAAACCACAATAATACGAGGGAACAGAACCTCAAACTGATCTTGTCAGTTTTGTCCAACGCTGCAACAGCTGCAGGCAGACTCACATGGGCTGTGCACTTCTAGCACTCTGGAAAGTAGCTGATTGAAACTATGATAGCTGCTTTTCTACAACTCCATGACATGTTTTTGAAATCTCTGAATTTGGAAAAATGACGGCACTAGTTAATCACTACAGTTTGTTGATGTATATGATTGGCTGTGCTGTACAGTGTGGTAAACACAGATTATTTCAGCCACTGTTACATGATTTGTCTGTTCATTTTTGGTTTTTAGTTGAAATGCATCTATATGCTGTAAAATGGCACATCACTTTTTGAGAATTGCGTGTGCTGTGTCATTTTATGTCATATTCTCTCCATGTGAATTAGAAAAATAACTGAAAAAAAGTGACAAACTCTCTGAGAAGGGCCTTTTAACCAGGTATGAATAGTTTCACATTTTCTTTATGATATCCTGTTGAAGTCTCCATAACTTTTAATTTGAGGTTGACTCCTTATTTTTCCAGTTAGCTGTAGCATCAGAATTTAAGTTGACCAATGCTTTTAACTCCACTTGTGCACAGTTTGACTGACACCAAACCAAATTCCTGGGCAGACAGCCGTCCCTGCTTTCTTCAGTTATTGGATAAGAGCCAGACTCTGGAAAACTGTCTGTCATTCACTGTGGGTTTTTGAGAGCTAAAGAGCCAGTCAAAATGCAGGACATTGTCTCTATATACAGAACATGGAAAAAAGAGATAAAAAGTAGAAGTAGTCCCTCACAAATTGAGACATCAGCTAACCCTATATGTAACTAGCAAAAATATGACCAGTAGATGACATCTTCATCTTCTTCCGGCTGCTTTCCTTAGGGGTCACCACAGTGGATCATCTGCCTACATCTCACCCTATCCCTTGCATCTTCATCTGTCAAACTGCACTCTGTATATATCCACTATCCCTTCTCTGTGCATGTCCAAACCATCTCAACCTTGCCTGAGCTGTCCCTCTGATGATCTATTTTTAATCCTGTCCATCCTGGTCACTCCCAGGAAAAATCTTAGCGTCTTAAATTCTGCCACCTCCTTCACGTCTTTTTGTCACTGCCACTGTCTCTAAACCATACATCAATGCAAGTCTCACTACCATTTTGTAAACCTCCTTCCCTTTCACTCTTGCTGCTATCCTTCTGTCACACAAAACTTTCCATCCACTCTGCTTTCACTTTCTTCTTCAACTCTTTTGTGCACTGTCCATTGTTTTGGATGGTTGACCCCAGGCATTTCAACTCATCCACACCACATTCACTACCTCCACACTTTGCATCTTCACCATTCAACCTGTTTTACTCTCATTCACACCCATATATTCTGTCTTGCTTCTACTGACTTTCATTCCTCCCCTCTCCAGTGCATACCTCCATCCCTCCAGGCTTTTTCATCTTCAAATGCACTCATGACTTATAGCTGAACCCTGTTCTTATTTTATTTATTAAATATTGTGAACTGAGTGCCAGTATTTTCTCTGTTTTTACATTTCATTAAGACCAGGCAACCTGCACGTCTTAAAGACTAACAGAGTTGAGAGCAGTCAATTTGTCATTTCTCATCTATCTGTTCCTTACTCTCCTGACATAAGCACTAATAATAATACTGAAATTGAATTTCTAAAGCATAAAGCCAATGTCCATGAAACATACCAAAAAGCAATACACCCCCACAAATCACCAAATAAATAGTTTCAGCGTTTTGAAGCAAGACATTGTAATGAATGGTTTAATCAGACTCCTAACAATGTGTGTTTGGCCTTTCAGTCTCACACCATACTGCTGGTGCAGCCCACCAAGAGGCCAGAGGGAAGGACATATGCTGATTATGAATCAGTCAACGAGTGTATGGAGGGTAAGCTGATGGTGCTTTTGTGTACTACCCTTTGCCCTTTACACTCACACCATGAAATGTCATGACACCTCCAGGCCTTTGCTGTTTATATGTACATAGTTCTCACGCATTCACCTGGAATTTTTGCTGTAATCTTACTAAACCATATCTAGCATTGTTTCCATTAAAACTTTCTATCTACCTTGAGTCTGTAAAGAATTAAGGTATACCTGGTTTTAGTCAGCTGACGTGTATGCAGTGTTTACTTATAGGCACTGTAAGCGGGACTGCCCAGTTGTCACTTTTGATTTTGGGGATAAGTAATTAATGTATTAAATCTTTTGCCGTATTTTTGTCTTTACTGCAGTGTGCCTAAGCATAGATTTATCAGGTATTTAGGTGAAATTATGCAACGCTAAATGTTTAAGACATTCCTTTATTCTAACAGAAATCAAAACAGTCTCAGGTAAATATAAAACTGTTTAGTCATTCATTTGTATTATTTTTGTATGTATTCTGTACATGGTTGGGTTACCATGTTCATGATTGACTTCTTTGGTGGAAGAGGGTTGATTCACTTTACAGTGGAGAGTGTCATACTACTGTATTATTATAATACTATATTTTTCTGTTTCCTGCACAGGTGTGTGTAAGATGTATGAGGAGCATTTAAAGAGAATGAACCCCAACAGTCCGTCAATAACGTACGACATCAGCCAGCTGTTTGACTTCATCGATGACCTGGCTGACCTCAGCTGTTTGGTGTAAGTTGAACATTATATTTTCAGTTTGTTAGTCTAATGCAACCCTGTACGAGTCTTCAAAATCTGTGTTACTAACATTTATGGTCAAACACATGGCAACCTCTTAGTCTGTATTGATTGTGTGGTGATTCTTCAGCTTACACTGTGCGCACAATTAGAGAGGTTCAGACGTACTGTTTGTTAATAAATCATTATATCCTATATGTGTAGCCAGTATGACTCATTTGGAGCATGATAAACATAGTAGGGAATGTTCTGAATCAAAAAGAAACAAACCACTTTGTTGAAACACATTTGCAAAATGTAGGGATAGGTGTGAATATTTGGATGTTAACATCTGTGCTGACATACTTCTAAAAAAGTTTCCAATTATAGCAGCACACTCTGGTGGTGGTTTGTCTTCTTGTGGGAAAACGGACCAGCATCACCTCCTGCAAAAATCTGCCTTCAAATTCTTTAGAATCCATGTCTTTTTTGATGATAAAACTGTGACACCACTTACTTCAGTCTCTCCGTCATCTGCTGGGTGCTGTTTCCTTCATTTTCATTTTTCCATCACAAAGCCACCAAAACATTTATATTATTCATAGAGTGAGCCTACTGGGATATCTCTAGCAGTTTTGTAACAGTTTGATTTGACACAGAGTTTTGAGCAATAGGTTCGCCTTCTAAAGAGTGTTTGCTTCCAGCTTTTCTGGTGCCTCAAGGAGTAATGGGCAAATTGCAACTTCTATATTTTGATTAATGTTTTTATTAATGCTTGTCACAGTGAGTGCACACCTTATCAAGCTTCACAGAGATGTAGCAGCCTACAGCCTGAGCCACAGCTGATTTCAAGCAGTTATCTCTGAATACACAAGGGCTTGGCCCTTCCACTTTAATGAAACATTCTGCTTCAGTGCTTTTGAGCAAATCATATCATTAAATCATTGTTATGTCAGCAACCATAGTGATTTTTGATCCAGATCAAAAAGACAAATCTACAAGGAACATATCCCTCTAATTGTCATATTTGCAAGTGTTGTATTTTTTTCCAACAAAGAGCTGCATTTACACATTCAAAAAAGTCAGCATCCAGGGTGAGCCAGAGGAAAAAAAATGCTAAACTGAATATAAATTCCTGTGCTGCCTCAGGTATCGTGCCGACACACAGACGTACCAGCCGTACAACAAGGACTGGATCAAAGAGAAGATCTACGTGCTGCTGCGGCGTCAGGCCCAGCAGGCAGCGCAGTGAAGCTTCTGAGGAGGTGTGGCGGGGGGTCAAAATTATTTTTCCTTGTTGAAACTCATGTTTTAAAAGTTTTGAATGACTTGTTCTGAGAAGTTTGACTTTTTTTCTCATGTGGGGAGATGTATTTTGTATTTTATTGTTTGGACTTAATAAAGTTTACCTTTAAATAATAAAACTGACTTTTCTCTTATTGTCCTGTCTTCTGTCTTTTTGTGTCCTTTCTTTTCCCTCTTGTATTGCAATAATATTATTCCTTTTTTCTCACTGTGGTTTTCCTGTTAAAATGTTCAGTCTTTCATCTTTTTTGTCTCTTAAACAGTTGAGTGTTGACTGAAGAAAAGTGCTAATGATTATTTGCTTTAGAGTGTGTGTGCATAGATTCTTAGTCCTGGCCTTTCTTTTGTGCTGCTTTCTTGTAATTGTTTTCGTACTCATTTTCTGTGCTTTTTTCTCTCTGCTTTCCCTTCTGTTATGCAGTTTCCAAATGCAGAAAAGCACTACTGAGGTTGATAAATTTGCCTTTTGTTCCTGAACATGACAATGCCCCCAAAATTTGCTCAACAATAACCAATGCAAATAAGCATAAAAATTTGATTTCCTGATATTCTGTTCTATGCTATTCTATTCCGTAGAAAAAAAATCTCTGGTTTTGGTTGTTTTAACTTTGAAATTGCAAAGCAATTTTCAAAGTAGTTTGTCTATCTGTCTGTGTGTATTCTCAGTTTTAAATGTATGCTAAGTTTTTTCCTGGTAGTAAATATATCCACCTACCTCGGACTGATTTGATTTTGGTCAATCAATTCACTTTAAAATTTGTGTAGGTTGTCAGTACCTATTGACTGAACAGGTTTCATGTGGATCTGATTGTGAATGTGGACATGATTTATTTTTTTTTTTTTTAAATTTACATAGGAAATTAAATTCACAACTTTGGGAAACAAATCATATAAATGTGAAATACTGATTATTCCTTCAACAATTTATAGACAAATTGTAGGGTCACAACCTCAAGCTATCTGACAAGTTTGATCTGAACAGGTGATGCCAGGTAGGGGCTTGGGATGCTATAGCTATAGCACCCTCAAGAATTTTCTGTGGTTCATTAATATCATTTTTAGAACACAATGCCGATTTAACTAGCAGATGACTTTTTAATCTCAGAATCAGAGGATGAAATGTACACAAGCCTGCGTCTTCTGCTAGCTCTCTATTTCTATGTTGACGTGTGTACCTTTCGGCTGCTTGTATTCTCCACCAAGGGGTCACCACAGCGACCAATCCGCATTGGTAATTTGGTAGAGGTCTTATGCCAGATGTCCTTCCTAAAGCAACCCTCCACAGTGAGAGGGGCTTGTGTCCCCACCTGGAATTGAACCAGGGACCTTTCGCTTGTAAGGCGAATGCACAAACCACTGCTACCGAGGATGCTATTACTATATTGTGTGAAATTTTAAATTTAGGCTTGTGTTTATGTCAGCAGGCTTATCAGTTATCTATTACCCACGATATGAACAGCTGGTCTTGCTTAGACAGAATCTTTGTTTACTGCAGAGTGGTTAGAAGTGTACATGTGCGTGCATGTATCCAGAATAAAAAATCTCTCTGGTCCGGATCTGAAGTAGATTAGGGATTTGACAGCAGTTTGAAATTCTCAGATTTTAACATAGGAAATCCCATTTTTACAGCATTTTTCATTTTGTTCCCAGGTAATACTTCTACAAGGTCATACTGTGCACAGCACAAGGGACCATTGCCTGAAAAACTGTACAAAAATTCACTATTTTCATTTCTGATTTCAGTTTTTGTCCAAGAGCTTCTGATCTTTGAATGCACAATCTCCAGTCATAGCTGTTTGCAAAAGTGTTCATACCTCTTGAAATTTCCCATATTTTGTCATGTTGCAACCACAAACAAGTGTATTTTATTGGAATTTTATGTGACAGACCAGCACAATGTAGTGTATAATTGTGAAGTGGAAGAAAAATTATTTGTGGTTTTTATATATACAAATCTGAAAAGTGTGGCATACATATGTATTCAGCCCCCTGAGTTGATACTTTGTGGAACTGCCTTTTGCTGTAATTACAGCTGCAAGTCTTTTTGGGTATGACTCTACCAGCTTTTCACATCTAGAGGCTGACATTTTTGCCCTTTCTTCATCACAAAATAGCTCAAGCTCACTCAGATTGGATGGAGAACATCTGTGAACAGCAATTTAAGTCTTGCTAGATTCTCAATTTAGGTTTAGGATTTAAGTCTGGACTTTGACTGGGCCATTTTAACACATGAATATGCTTTGATCTAAACCATTGTATTTCAGGGTTGTCCTGCTGGAAGGTGAATCTCTGCCCCAGGCTCAAGCCTTTTTGCAGACTCTTAACAGGTTTTCTTCCAAGATTGCCCTGTATTTGGCTCCACTGATCTTACCGTCAACTCTGACCAGCTTCCATGTCCTTGCTGAAGAAAAGCATCCCCACAGCATGATGCCACCACTACCACCATGTTTTACAGTGAGGATGGGGTGTTCAGGGTGATGCCCAATGTTAGTTTCCAGCACACATAGCATTTTGCATTTAGTCAAAAAAGTTCAATTTTGGTCTCATCTGACCAGAGCACCTTCTTCCATATGTTTGCTGTGTCCTCCACATGGGTAATGACAAAGTGCATAAAGGACTTCTTATGGCTTTCTTTCAACAATGGCTTTCTTCTTGCTTCTCTTCCATAAAAGGCAAATTTGTGGAGTGCACAAGTAATAGTTGTCCTGTGGACAGATTCTCCCACCTAAGCTGTGGATCTCTGCAGCTCCTCCAGAGTTACCATGGGCCTTATGGCTGCTTCTCTGATTAATGCTCTCCATGCCCTGCCTGTCAGTTTAGGTGGACAGCCATACTCTTTTCATTTTAGGTCAATGGATAGATGTTTCAGGCTTGGGATATTTTTTTTTATAACCTGACCCTGCTTTAAACTTCTCCACAGCTTGAGCCTTCAAGATGCTGTTTGTTCACTAATGTGCTCTAACAAAGCTCTGAGGTCTTCACAAAACAGCTGTGTTTATGCTGAGATTAAATTACACACAGGTGGACTCTGTTTATTAATTAGGTGACTTCTGAAGGCAATTGATTGCACTTGATTTTATTTAGGGAGATCAGAGGAAAGAGGGCTGAATACATTTGCACACCACACTTTTCAGATTTTTATTTGTAAAAAAAAAAAAAAAGTAAAAATAATGATTCATTTTCCTTCCACTTCATAATTATGCATTACTTTGTGTTAGTCTGTCACATCCCAATAAAATATATTTACGTTTGTGGTTGTAGTATGACAAAATGTGGAAACATTCAAAGGGTATTAATGCTTTTAGAATGCAAGGCGCTCGAAGTTACAGTTTTTGTGATGCAATTTAAGACTTTCATGCAATGGATATGAATATGGAGGGCTTTCCCAGATCCACAATATATTTAAACACTGTGTCTCATGGGAAGTGCTGTAAAGGAATGTGCAACTTTTAAATTAGTGCACTTGCACATATTACCGTTCTAGGACACATACCAGAAGTCTTATATGGACTTTCATTTGGTGGGCTTAGTGATGACCTTGATCCAGAAAGGTCAAATTGGAACCAATCAGTTTTCAGGCCCTCATAACTCAGCAATGACAGCAACTGGTTCACCTTTACCATTCTGGGACAATGATAGGAAGTCATGTATGGGCTTTCCACTGAAGATGATTACCTTGACTAAATTTCTCAAGTTCACCCCAATAGAAAGCACTATAACTTGGAAAGGGTGAAAGATAGATATGTCCTTTGTATTGAGTACATATATGAAGTCAGGTGTGGGCACGTGCATTTGTTTTGTATTGACTGTGTATTCGGGGCTGTGTATGTGCTGTTGTTGATAACATTCATCTTATTCTTTTTTATGTTTTCTGCCATTTTGAAGTATCACTGTTTGAGAAATAGATTTTTTTTTTTTGGCATGAAAATTTTCAGTAGAGGTGAGGCTTGGCTCTTTGGATCCAGCATTGCAGTTAATGCATAGGATAGTGGTTTACACATTCCCCTTATAAGCAGAAGGTCCCTGGTTTGACTCTAGGTGGAGACATAAGCCCCTCTCACCATGGAGAGTTGCTTTAGGAAGGGCATCCAGGGTAAAACCTCTGCCAATTTACCAGTGCGGATTAATCCGCTGTGGCATCCCCTTGGGGAGAATACAATGGAGCAGCCGAAGATACATAGTTTGGAGGAAATTTTAGGCCTTGGTGAATAGTAATAGTACAAAACCCAAAGATAAACACAATTATAAGAAAAGTATAAAATCACATTTAAAAACTGTAATTTAAAGTTTTGCTATTTACTTTTTTTCAGTAATCATTATGGTTCACAACTTTCTGTTTACTTTTTTGTTTTAAACAAGTCAAAAGAGTACTTTATGCATTGCTATTTCCCCTCTATAGTCTTTTTCAGTCATTCTTACATCCTGTTTATCAGAAAAGTGTAATTGTGGCTGTCAGTTCACTTTGCTGTAAGTTTGGGTCACACTTCTTAATCATTGAATTCAGGTGTTTCATATGAGTTCTGTTACTACACGTGTGTAAAATCAAGCACTAAGCCATACAGTCTGTCTTTGCAACCATTTGTGAAATAATGGGCTGCTCACTGAATCCAAGTGTGGTCCTGTAATAGGATGCAACCTTTGCAACAAGTCAGTACATAAAATTTCTTTGCTCCTAGATATCACACTATCAACTATGAATGGCATTATTGCAAAATGGAAACGTTTAGGAACCACACCGACTAAAGCTGAGAGCAGGGTCACCAAGTGCTGAGACACATAGTGCACAAAAGTCCATGACTCAGTAACTGCAAAGTTCCAGATCTCCTATGGCATCAACATCTGCACTAGTATTAACTGAGCTTCATATCATGGGTTTCCATGGCTGAACAGTTGCATCCAAGCCTAGCTCAACACCAAGCATCAGATGGAGTAGAGATTAAGCACACCACCACTGGACTCTGAAGCAATGGAAATATGTTCTGTGGAGTGACCAGTCACGCCTCTCTATCTGGCAGTCTGATAGATGAGTCTGGGTTTGGTAAATCCAGGAGAACGTTACCTGCCCTAATGTAAAGTTTGGTGGAGGAGGGATAATGTTTTGTGGTTGTTTTTCCAAGGTTGGCCTGGGCCCCCTAATTCCACTGAAGAGAAATCTTAATGTTTCAGCTTACTAAGACATTTTGGACAATTTTATGCCAAATTTTGTGGAAACAGTTTGGGAAGGTCCTTTTCTGTTCCAGCATGACTGTGCCGGGGTGTGAAAAGCAAGCTCCATAAAGACATGGTTGGATGAGTTTGGCACAGAAGAACTTGACTGGCCCACACAGAGCCCCTACCTCAACCCCATCCAACACCTTTGGGATGAACTAGAAGGGAGACTGTGAGTCAGGCCCTCTCAGCCAACATCAGTGTCTGACCTCACAAATGCTCTTCAATTCAATTTGCACCAATTTGCAAAAAAATTCACTTCAAGGGGCTTTATACTATAAGGTAAGACCTTACAATATTAGAAAGAAAAATCAGTTGATCGCCTGTGAGAAGCACCTGATAACAGTCAGAAGGAAGAACAGCTTTTTAACAGGAAGAGACCTCTGGCAGGACCAGGCTCAGGGAGCGGCAGCCAGCTGCCTCACCTATTTAGGGGCTGAGAGGAAAGAGAAGAGAAAAAAGAGCGCACAGAGAAACAAGGACAAAACAGATGATCGGAGCATCAGTGGCATGAAAAGGAATGCTCAGTGCATCCCATGAAGTCCTCCAGCAGCCTGAACCTTTTGCAGCATAATTACGGGATGGTTCAGGGTCACCTAATCCATCCCTATCTATAAACTTTCTCAAAAAGGAAAGTTTGAAGCCCGATCTTAAATGTAGAGGGGGTGTCTGTCTTCTGAATACAAACTGGTTCCCCAGGAAAGGGGCTTTACCTCCCATTCTACTCTTCTGGATGAATGGGTAAAAATTCCCACAGACACACTCCAACATCTTGTAGAATGCCTTCCCAGAAGAGCGGAAGCTGTTCTAGCTGCAAAGGGACCAACTCCATATTAACGCCTCTGGATTTAGAATGGGAGGTCATGAAAGCTTCTGTAAGTGTAATGTGTGGTGGCCCAATACTTTTGTCCAAATATCACATCTAGCCTAAGTTTGAACTGTGGAACAGTTTGTGCAAATGTCTCCTTTTACTGGTAATAGTGCAGCCGCCGCTAGTGTTAATGTTGTTAGCAGACCTATATTTTACATCAGTAATACAAACATGTGCTTCTTGTAATGTGTGTTTTTGTGCCTGTTTTCACTCATAAAGGTGTAGAATGGGGACTCCATTTCCCAGCAGCCAACGGCGAGTACCAGTCTCCCATTAATCTAAACTCCAGGGAGGCTCAGTATGACCCGTCACTCCTGGATGTCGGCCTGTCTCCTAACTACGTGGTGTGTCGAGACTGCGAGGTCATCAACGACGGACACACTGTCCGCATCATTCTCAAGTCCAAGTCAGGTGACTCCCCAGAGACATGACAGCGTGTCAGCAAACACAATTTGCTGACTGTTGTGCTGAGCAAACAAGATGCATTTTTTAATTTTTGTGGTTAAGTGGTGAGAGATGCATGCATTTTTATACAACCAGTGAAAGTTAGTTTAACCCATCTCACTGCAAATGACCCCTTTCTCTCACATTCAGTCGTGCTCTGACCTGGTTAACCCGTCTTCTTCCTGTGTGTGTGCTTATCCACAATTCCCCTGGTTTCCTGTGCTGTTGACAGTGGTTACCGGCGGTCCACTGCCTAGCGATCATGAGTATGAGCTTCACGAAGTTCGATTCCACTGGGGCAAAGAGAACCAGAGAGGATCAGAGCACACTGTCAACTTCAAGGCTTTCCCTATGGAGGTAAATTGTGCAAAGAAACACAGGCCAGATAAGGCCACGACCATAAAGCACACCCAAACACCAAAGAAATGCAGTGGTCATATGTTTAGACTTCTGGCACTGGCATATTCCCATCTTCAGATAACACTGTGGCCCAAGCAGTCCTTGAACACAAATCCACTTTTTTTTCTTTCGACAACTGAAGGTTCCTACTGAATCATATTGTTCCACAGTCACAATCAAAGCATTTGTGTGTCTAGGACACACAAGGCTCATATTAATTAGGTGAAATAGATATGGATAAAAAGGTGATTTCTCCATCCAACCAGCACCTTTCACAGTTTGTGCTGCTTGCAAGACACACTAACAAACTGTGACACAAATACTGGGGTATTTACAAGACTCCAGAAAGTTGGTGCCTCTGGCTTTTGTTCACCAAGAACTAGTTCCAGCACATTACCCACCCAAAACCACAAACTTTTGTTTTCATATTTCTTTGTGTTTACAGAGTAAACATGACTGTTTCTACCCTGCCTCTGGATTTTATGCTAAGTAAAGTAGAACCTGCTCTGTGCTGGAGATCCTTTCATCTTCTCATCTACACCAACCATCCAAAACTGAACTTTGTATTTGTATTTGTATTTCTTCTTCTTCTTCTTCTTCTTCTTCTTCTTCTTCTTCTTCTTCTTCTTCTTCCAGCTGCTCCTGTTAGTATTCTCCTGCCATCTCATCCTATCCCTTGCATCCTCTTCCCTCACACCAACCCTCTGCATGTCCTCCTTCACTACATCCATCAACCTTCTCTGTGGTCTTCCTCTTCTCCTCCTGCCTGGCAGCTCCATTTTCAACATCCTTTGTCCAGTATGTCCACTCTCCCTCCTCTGAACATGTCCAAACCATCTCAGCCTGAGCTGTCCCTCTGATGGACTCATTTCTAATCCTGTCCATCCTGGTCACTCCCAGTCAACATCTCAGCATCTTCAGCTCTGCCACCTCCAGCTCCACCTCCTGTCATTTTGTCAGTGCCACCATCTCCAAACCATA
>VUQH01032192.1:0-11302 GCA_015106775.1 Etroplus canarensis
TGAGATGGAGGCAGATAATCCGCTGTGGCGACCCCTAATGGGAGCAGCCAAAAGAAGAAGAAGAAGAAGAAGAAGAAGACACAGTAAGGTACAGGAATGATAAAGTAGGTCTAATGTAACAATCTGAAGAAGCAGTGATGATGTACTCTTTGATGGGAATCTACATTCGCTGGCCACTTCAATAGAAAAACCTAATACTGGGCTGAAACCGCTTTTGCCTCCAGAACTGCTTTAATTCTTCATGGCACAGATTCAAGAAGGTGCTGGAAACTTTTCTCAGAGATTTTGGTCCATATTGGTCTCAAAGGTGCTCTGTTGAGTGGAGATCTGGTGGACTGTGGAGGCCATTTGAGTACAGTGAACTCACTGTCCTGCCCAAGAAACAGGTCTGAGATGATCTGAGCTTTGCGACACGGTGTGTTATCCTGCTGGAAGCGGCCATCAGAAGCTGGGTACACTGTGGTCCTGAAGGGATGGACATGGTTAGCAAAAATAGGCAGGTAGGCTGTGGTGTTAAATGATGCTCAGTTGGTACTAAGGGGCCCCAAGTGTTCCAAGAAAATTTACTCAACACAATTACACCACCCCCCAGCTGCCTGAACTGTTGATACAAGACAAGATAGATCAGTTCTTTCATGTCGTTTATGCCAAATTCTGACCCTAACATCTGAATGTAGCAGCAGAGACTAAGACTTCAGACCACACAACGTTTTTCTTCTACTGTCCAATTTCGGTAAAGCCAGTGTGACTGTAGCCTCGGTTTCCTATACTCTGCTGACAAGAGTTGCAGCCAATGTGGTCCTCTGCTGCTGTAGCCCATCTGCTTCGAGGGTCAACACGTTGTGCTTTCAGAGATGTTTTTTCTTCATACCTTGGTTGTAACAAGTGGTTATTTGAGTTACCGTTGCATTCCTATCAGTGAGAGGTAGTCTGTCCTTTCTACTCTGATCTCTGGCATTGATGAGGTATTTTGGCCCAGATAACTGGCGCTAGCTGGATTTTTTTTTTTTTTTTTCGGCCCCTTCTCTGTAAACCCTGGAGATGGTTGTGTGGGAAAATCCCAGTAGTTCAGCAGTTTCTGAAATCCTTTAACGAGCTTGTCTGGCACCAACAGCCATGCCACGTTCAGAGGCGCCCAAATCACCTTTCTTCCTCATTCTGATTCTCGATTTGAACTTCATCAGGTCATCTTGACTGTTTTTACATGCCTAAGTAAACTGAGTTGCTGCCATGTGATTGGCTGATTAGATAATGGTGTTAACAAGCTGATGAGCAGTTCTACTTAATAAATATATATATAGCCAGTTGGTGTCTGCTAGGCCTCATTCACTCAAATGGACCGCTGTGTTGTTTGTGCTGTTGGTCCTTGTACTACTGCATTATCTCAGAACTAATGTGGCCTGCTTTGTGGTACAGGCCATCCGAGAAGTTTGTTCTTCAGTTTTTGTGAATGAAGTGCTTTATTTGTCTCTTAAGTAGCACTATTTAGCGGTTATCTGTGTCTGTGGGCTTCATCCATAGAGTTTATAGATGCAGCCTGCTAGCCTGGATTTCTAGCATTAACTGTGCAAAGAAGAATATGGCTACTAACCCTGAGGTTTCGAAATATGGCGTCCAAAAGTGATGGGTTTCTTCACGGTGGCTACACCTATGTTTTATGTGGCCTATGGTTTGCACACACTTATGCATTCAAAAGTATGAGCAGCACATCCAGCTGGCGTTCTTCTTCAGGATAACTGATGAATACAGCATCCTTCCTGTAACTGTGCAGTGTCAGGAAAAAAAATGATATCCTGTCAAGACAAGAAGCAGAATTCTGCATGTGGGGGGCACGAGCATGCTGATTGAGATCATGTTCAGCTTGAAGAATGGTGTTTATAAAGATGCAGCTCCATTTGTTTAATATATTCTACAGTAATTAACTGAGATTATAAGTGAGATTAAAGCAGAAAGATAAATATCCGTATGCACAGCTCACAGTGTTATACTGGTTTTATTCGATACAGCACAAAACTGTAATATTTTCTATAGCAAGAAACTTTTGTGGATTTTAGAACAGTTTAATGCTGGCAGTGTGAGCTGCCAACACTTTACAGTAATATAGCAGTATGGACTGGGAATGTTCTGGATAAAATACACCTACTGTCATGTGAAAAAGAGAGTACACCCTCTTCCAGTTTATGGTTTTGCATATCTGGATTCAATGAAACGTCATCTGGTCCTGACCAGGTTCGAAAATGAGATAAATACAACCTCAGGTGAAAAAGAACACAATGTATTACAATGTGCCATTATTTATTCAACAAAAATGAAGCTAAAGCACAAAAGCATGGTGCGAAAAATTAAGCACACCTACCTTTAGCAGTGATAACTTAAAGCAATGGTCGCTTATGACAATGTGGAGGAATTTTGGCCCACTCTTCTTTACAATGTTGCTTCAGTTCATCGAGGTTTGTGGGCAGTTTTTATGAACAGCTCTCTTAACTGTAGTACTACCAGCTATACGACCAGCTAGACAACCAGCAGTGAATAAGCAAACCAGAAGGGAACAATATATAGATGACTGGCAGTACACGAAACTTATCTGGGACATCAATATATTGAGGTCCTGGAGTACTAGGGTTAAGGTCCCACCACAGCATTTCAGTAGGGTTGAGGTCTGGACTTTGACTGGGCAATTGATTCTTTGATTTTTTTTAGCCATTCTGTTGTAGAGTTACTGGTGTGCTTGTTATATTGTCTCTAGAACAGTTTGGTATACAGAGGAGCTCATGGTGGACTCATTGATTGCAAGGTGCCCAGATCCAGTGGATGTAAAACAGGCCCAGATAATTACCCCTCCACTGCTGTGCTTGACGGTTGGTAGGAAGTGTTTGTGCTGACAAGCTGTGTTTGGTATGCACCAAATGTGGCACTGTGCATTATGGCCAAAATCTCCACTTTGTCCCCTCTTTCCAAAGGACATTATTCCAGAAGACTTGTATCTTTTCTCAGATGCAATTTTGCAATCCTAGCCTGCCATTTTCTTTTTAAAGAGAAACGTTCTCTCCTGGCAACCCTTCCAAACAAGCCATGCTTGTTGAATGGTTTTCTAATTGTACGGTCATGAACTCTAACGTTTAACATGTTAATTCAGGCCCGTAGAGTCAGAGATGCAGCTCTTGGGTTTTTTGCAATTTCTTTGATTTAGACCTTGGGCTGAATTTGCTGGGAGCACTCTTTGGAAGACTGGCAACTGTCTAGGATGTTTTGCACTTGCGAATAAATGTTCTCACTGTGGAATGATGGATTTCAAATTGTTTTGGAATGGTCTTATAAGCCTTGCCAGATTGATGGACAGTAACAGTTGCTTCTCTAATATCATTGCTGTTTCCTTTCTTTCTTTCTTTCTGCCTTGGCATTGTGCTAACACAAATCTGAATGCTGCAAACGGCCAAAACCTCAGCTTTCATAAAAGTGGTCCCACTGGCTGATGATCAATTAATCAAGTGCATTTGATTAGCAGCATCTGGCCGCTACTTACCCTCTTAATTATTCATAGGCTGCTTCTGATTTTGGCTTAGTTTTTGTCCAATAAATAATGACATGGTGTAATATGTCATGTTGTTGTTACTCAAGAGTTGTGTTTAAGAGCTGTGAAGGACCAGATTTTTAAAAATATGTCCTGATATGTAAAATCTTAGACTTGAAAGAGGGTGACTGTATGCTTGATTGTCTGTATTTGCTGACTGTTGTAGGTAGTCATTTCTGTATGACAATAAAATAATATTAAAAGACAGCTGAAAGGGGGATATGTACAGCAAGCATGAGGTCTGTATGACTGCTAAAATTACAGCATATTTTGGAGGAAATTTAATGATGATATTAAACAATCTACGCTATGTGGACAAAAATACTGAGTCACACTTTTCATTGGGTTCAGGTGTGTTATTCAGTCCCATTGCTACAGGTGTATAAAATCAAGCAACTAGCCATGCTGTCTGCCTTTACAGACATTTTTGAAAGAAGGGTCATTCTAAAGAGCTCACTGAGTTCAAGTGTGATAATATAATGGAATGACACAGTGAAGGGAAATCTCACGACATTAACCCTAGTACTGCAGGACCTCAATATATTGATGTCCCAGATAAGTTTCATGTACTGCCGGTAGTCTATATACTGATCACTTCTGGTGTTTTCATTCACTGCCGATCTATAGCTGGCAGTACCAGGGTTAAAACATTATGGGCAGTTCTATGCTTCCAACTTTGTGGGAACACTTCTAAGAAGGCCCTTTCCTGTTCCAGTATGACTGTGCTCCAGTGCACAAAGGAATGTCCATAAAGGCATGGTTTGATGAATTTAGTGTGAAAGAATTTGACTGGCGCAAACAGAGCCCCGACCTCAACCCCATGAATTACCTTTGAACTGAACTACAATAGAGATTGTGAGCCATTCCCTCTCATCCAACATTAATGTCTGACCTCACAAATAGGACAAAGCACTTCATATCATTGCCTATACTGCAGATTTAGGATGAGGCGTCATAAATGTTCCTGTGGGTGTAATGTGTACATATGTGCAATAATTCTGTCCATGTATTGTAAGAGCACACTATAAAAAGGTACCACTAACAAAAATGAATGAAGACATTTATATTGCAGTGGATTACACAACAAAGACACTCGTGTGAAAAAGGACCAAACCACACCAAACATTAAAATACACTGTCTGTCCTTGTCCTCTAAAGATTTCACACAAGTGTCCGAATGGTCCATGGCGCAACACTATAGTTCAGTTTGTCACTTTGCTGTAAACATATGTCATTTTGGGGCGCCATAACAACTGGTGTTGACGTTCTTCTTGGGAGGTCATTTGTTTGAACCACACCAATAGCTTAGTCCAACATGTCAGGCATTTTAAAAGAGATGATTTACCTTTTCGAGAAGGTTTTGGTCTTATTCAGTCAGTTTTTCAAATCTCCAACCCGGAGAAAAACTGTTTTGTTTATAACGCATTTTAAAAAATAATCGGTAGCACTTAGTGTGAACTGTTTTCGGTGGAACTGCTTTCTATCAAAGAAACTGTTATTATAGTTGCTTTGTAAAGTGTCTGCAGCGCGTTCTGTGGGTTATCCAGTATAACACTGACACTGTTATTATTTCAGTAGGGCTTTGTATTGAAGAAAAAGGCGTAAATTGCAGCCCATCTCAAAACTATAACACATACAGCGCATAACTGTTTACATGACTGATACAACTGGGTGGGTAAGAAAAGAAATATATTTATGTGTATATGTATAAAGATATATATGTTATGCTATTTTGGTGAACCAATCCTTTAAGAACTCCAACACAAACAAATACCTGACTCCGGGAAGCAGCAACAGTCATAGTGTTATTAAAAGTTGGTGTTTGACAGGTAAGAATAAAGAGGTTGGTGTATGTGCAGAGGTGGGGGTGGGGGGGTTGTCCTGATCAATCAGGGTTATATGATGAGACAGGCTGAATGCTGAGCTCAGCTCAAGCAGAACTAACACTGCTTACAGAATCACAAGTCCATCGGGACATCATTAGTAAGTTTGAGAAAGGGAGCCTGAATCACTGCGATGCTTATTAGAACCAGACCCCCTTTTTTAAACGACGTGTGCAGCACTGAATCAATAACACATTTTTCATAACGCTTTAATATATATGACACCTTTCGGACACACTTCAGCGCTTTTGTTTTCCAAATGAGAATTATGAGCATGTAATGAGCTTGATAACGATCACCCAGGAAAGACTCTTTGCTTTTTTTTTTAACTCCTTCTTTTTTTAAATTTTTTTTTTTTTGCATTTTGTCTGCTTGAAATTAAAGTTCCATCTGACTTCTTTTTGTTTTAATCAAGTTGATATCAACACATTCATATTCATGATGTCGAGAAGTTTTTTCACAAGAGGTGTTTTTTAATCTGTAATAATGTTCCATATGTAAAAGAGTTTCATACACAGCCTGATGCCCTTCAGGTCAAATGTTGACGCTGCAGCAGGTCCAAATAAGTGATCTTCAAGGAATACTAAATAAAGCATTGTGCTGTAATCCTTTCATGCCACATATAATAAAGATCTGAGGCTGCATGCACAGTCTTCACACCAGATGGGGCTTAAGTGGCTCACATATCTTGCCACTTTTATCTGGACGTTTTCCAGTGTAGCTTTAAGTTAGTCTATGATGTCATGCTTCTCAGTCATGTGGCCAGACAAGTGATCATGACATAAAGAAATATGTGAATACTGTTGCTTCAAACCACAAAAAGTTTTTGAACTTGTTTAATGACGAACTCTCCAGCCCCACTTACAAATTGGCTTTAATTTACCTTTTTTTTCAGTATTGTGGCATAACCCTCTTCTTGGCTTAAAAATGATGATATCTGAAACATTTAATGGCTGTGGTCTAAATCACAGGGAGCAAATTCCCTGAATGTAATAGCTTCTCAACAAATTATATTTTCAACCTGCTCAACCGGACCTGCATGAATAATGTGATAATGCAACGTAAGTCTAAAGTAAAGTGCTAAAGTTGCATTCCTCCAGTTTTACTCATCACATGCAGGTTGCAACCTCTGGGGCTGAAAAATGAAGTCAGCGCGGAAACGTTAAAAGTTTCCACACTGACTTCAAGAATAGCCACTTGAGGCTCCAAACATGGACAACACATTTACATCCTGATATTAAAACTGGTTTTGATTTCTGTTGCTTGTTTCTCTTTATAATAACTGTTTTTTTTTTTTTTCAAAATCAGCCATTTTATGATGGTGTAAGGTTTTTATTATTAGGCACTTTGTGATGTTAGTTCCTTTGAGAGCATATTTATTGAATTTATCTGACAACCTATTCAAGACCTCTGTGCTTTGGAATTCTATTATTTTATTCGTATCTTACCAATTAGCAGGTATTTGTGCCTGTGAGCAAATTTTAATAGCAATCCGCACTCTCATCCACATGTACACTTCTGGCTCCAGAAGTTCAGCATTGCACTAGCCAAGACAAATGGGTGACGTCTCACTTGTCAGATGTATTTTTATCTACAATCTGTGGTCACAACCGTTTAACACAGTGGCTCTCAATTTATAAGCCAGGTGAAAATATAGAGTGAAATTAAGTTGAATGAGTGTTTTTTTTAGGGAAAACAAAAGAGTTTGTTAATGTTGATAGACTGGCCTTTTCCTTTTAAATTGACTGATTAAAATTGTACATTTTTTTCAGCCTCTGACATGGGGCCCACCACAAAATGCTTGAAAACCACTGGTCCCACTCAACATGCAAAGCTGTACTCAGTCCAACCAGCTGTAATATGCCGCTGTATATCTAAGAAAATAATTCACAGTTAAATTGTCAGAATTTTTTTCAAACTACAAATTTATAACAGAAAGTTATATACTGAGACGATGGGGCTTGCAAGACATGGCATTTACCAGAGGGAGTGTGGAATGAAAAATTCTGTTCAGTTACACTATGAAAACTGTAAGACAGAGTTTGACCCATATCACTAGCTTAATTTAAAGAGTAAGGTTGGCTCTGTTGGTCACTTCACCAATTTTGTCCAGACTGAAATAGCCCAGTACTTTTCCCTCTACAGCACCACCTTGAGTTTTAAATTTCAGGTTTGAATGAAAAATCTTGAGTAATGGCTGGACTGCAATGAAAACTGGTAAGGAATTTAATGCTGAGTGAGAAAGTTTTGTGGTGGCTCAGCTCTGGCACAGTCACTCTAAAGTGTGCTTGGGGGACTTGCAACCTCAATCTCACTACATCGGTCTTCAGCAATGTATGTATTTATGCAGTTTTCAAGCTTAGTAATTCCGGCAGTGACAAATGTGGGTTTTTGTACCCTTGGGTCTAATTTCACTCGCAACTGACAAGCAATATTAAATATTGCAAAAGGTCTTCTCCTCATACTGTCAATGCAACACTAACCCTAACTCTATATTTTGGAGAAACGGAATAAACTGATGTGTCTCAGTTAAAATGATTATGTTCTTTGTTCACTGATTGAAAAGACTTGGGAGAGCAGTTTATTTAAAACAAAAATGACATATTCTGATTACCCAGGGTGGGGGTCATCACTGACAATGACTGAAACCTCAGGGGGTTAAAAAATTTCCATCAAGTGACCTTCTCTTGAGCCTCAGCTGTGTTCTGAATTTAGTGCTAATTAACAATTTAAATGAGATGGTAAAATTATAACTGCTAATCACCGGCAATAGTTATTAGAATGTTGTAAAATAAATCAACCCAGCCGTGCAGACATACACTATATGGGCAACAGCATTGTGCACACCTCTTAATGACTGAATTCAGGTGTGTCATTCAGTCCTATTGCCACAGGTGTATAAAACCAAGCACCTAGCCACACAGCCTGCCTTTACAAACATTTATGAAAGAATGGGTCCTTCTAAAGAGCTCAAAAAGTCACTTTGTGAAATTTCTTCCCTCCTAGATATTCCACAATTACCTGTAAGTAGTATTATTGCAAACTGGAACCATTTAGAAACAACAGCAACCTTAATGCTTCTGCTTACTAAGACATTTTAGACTATTCTATGCTTCCAACTTTGTAGGAACAGTTTGGGGAAGGCCCTTTTCTGTTCTAGCTTGACTGTACTCAAGTGCACAAAGCAAACTTGACTGTCCCCCACAGAGCCCTGACCTCAACCCCATGGAACACCTTTGGGCTGGATTAGAACAGGCTCTCTCGTTCAGCATCAATGTCTGAACTCACAAATGCTCTTCTGGATAATTGGGCAAAAATTCTCACAGAAACACTCCAAAATCTTGTAGGAAGCCTTCTCAGAAGAGTTGAAGCTGTTATAGCTACCAAGGAGGGAACCAACTGTAGATTAATGCCTACAGATTTAGAATGGAATGTAATTAAAGCTCCTATGTAATGTGTAGGTGGCCACATACTTTTGTCCATATAGCGCATCAAAGCCAGTGAGAAGTGTATGAATTTTTCTTGTAATTTCAAACTTGTGGCTTCGCTATGGGAAGAGTTCAGCTTGGCTCTGGACAATTACATGAAGACGGAAAGCTCACAAGCTCCTTTAAAGGGTCTGATTATATGAAATTAGTTAACATAAGCCTTGCTTAAACACATTATCCTCCCCGGTGGATATGCCTAACATACCTGCTGGATGCAAATCAGTGTTTTCTCAACACAGAGCAGATTCAGTTAAATCGTAATTAGATTATTTACGCATAACCAGGGACACATGATTTTATTAATGGTGATTTTTGCAATCCCATCTCAGAGAAAATACATGCAAATTCTATTAAAAAGGATCATACCTTATCAGACCATCAGTCCCTTTTAATAAGCCCGATCAATTTTATATATCAACACCAATTTCAGGGATGTCAATAAAACCAACTCAAACAATTAGGTGCTTGCCTAGTTCCGCGGTCACGCATCAATTCCTGGAGCAAGCAGTGAAGAGAAGAAGAAAAGTGGGATTCCTCCAAAGCTGTTCTTCAGCATTCAGTAGATGCTGCCCTACAATTAGTGCTTGACATTTGGCAGCTGCATGGCTCAGTGCTCCACCACCCCCTCCAACCCCCATCTCCCATCCCTGCCCCTTCTGTTCTTCTTTAATCTGAAACCACTTCAGCATTAGACCGCGGGGGACATGCAGGAAAGATGTGGAGTCCCCACATATTTCACAGCCTCATCATTAACCTTCTGGGCTGGCACCACCAGCAACAGAACGCCGCCAGGACTGTCCACTGTTGCTTAGCGATGGACAATCGACCACACAAAGCAGACGCGCAAATCAATCGAGACGGATCGGTTCCGCTTCCCCTCACGGTGATTTGTAACCAAGAAAGTTTCTGAATGAGCTGTTTAAAGAGTTAATGAGTAAGTAAAAGTGCAGCAGCGAGCAAAGGTTGAAAAGGCCAAACATTTGTAACCATTTCAGAACTGCTGCTGCTGCTGATGGAGCGTACAACACATCAGATAAGAGCCCATTAGGACAAAAAAAGTGATTTGTAAATGGCATTCTTTCCCCCAGACTTGTTTGCGTTTGCACAGCTTCACCAGCGGCGTCTGGAGTGTCTCTCAGATGGGTTAACCAGGATGGTGAAAGCACCAAACCTCCGGCCCGAGAGTTTATAAACTATCCCAACCACACATGTAGGGCTGGGCATGTGTTGCTGAAATGCAGGCCCTGTCATGTGCTAAGCCCCAGGTTGATAGCATAATTAAAAGGGCCCCGATGAACGCATGACATCAGTCCAAAATATCATCCGCGAATCTGCTAGAAGAATGCAGCGAACAGATGAAGAAGATCGGCGTGTCTGCTCTGTGTGTCACATGTGTTAGCTGAAGGAGCAGGCAGCGAGCTGAATAGGATACAGGGCTCCCAGGGTGCTCTGCTGCATGACATATGTGTTCCATTACAGTTCACTTTCAAACATTTCTTCAGGACTTGTGGCTTCGCAGTCTCCTAGAGAAGGAGGATTAGCCTCTCCTGAAATTGATTTATTTCTGCGCCCTAACTGTTTATTAAATATAATTGACCATCAAAGTTGTCACAGAGAGGAGGTGGGGGAGAAAGGAGCTCTACCACAAAAAGGGGAGCTTTCTTTGAAAAGCTATTTATCTCAAGAATGTCTTAGTTAGAAGCTAGACTGGGAGGCAGAAAATAGGTCATATTTCAGCCACTAATACTACCACACTTGGTGGTTGCAGGATTAATTAGAGCCAAAGTCATAATAAATGTGATTAGTTGTCTTAAATGACATAGTAGACTTACAGAGCTTCAAAAATGGATTCCCTGAAATGAGTCTCTCTATTCAAAATCTATCTTGGATTACAAACCCCATTTCCAGAAAAGTTGGGATATTTTCCGAAATACAATGTAATAAAAAAAAACAAAACTGTGGCATGTTAATTTACATTAACCTTGATTCCACTGAAAAAAAGTACAAAGAAAAGATTTTCAATAGTTTCTCTGACTAACTTAATTGTATTTTTTAAATATTGTATTGTATTTTTTAAATATTCTTCTTCTTTTGGCTGCTCCCATTAGGGGTCGCCACAGCGGATCATCTGCCTCCATCTCACCCTATCCCTTGGATCCTCTTCCATCACACCAACCCTCTGCATGTCCTCCTTCACTACATCCATGAATCTTCTCTGTGGTCTTCCTCTTCTCCTCCTGCCTGGCAGCTCCATCTTCAACATCCTTTGTCCAATATATCCACTATCCCTCCTCTGGACATGTCCAAACCATCTCAGCCTTGCCTCTCTGACTTTGTCTCCAAACTTCTCAACATGAGCT
>VUQH01032193.1:0-16311 GCA_015106775.1 Etroplus canarensis
GGCACTGACAAAAAGACAGGAGGTGGCAGAACTGAAGATGTTGAGATTTTCCCTGGGAGTGACCAGGATGGACAGGATTAGGAATGAGTACATTAGAGGAACAGCTCATGTTGAGAAGTTTGGAGACAAAGTCAGAGAGGCAAGGCTGAGATGGTTTGGACATGTTCAGAGGAGGGATAGTGGATATTTTGACAAAGGATGTTGAAGATGGAGCTGCCAGGCAGGAGGAGAAGAGGAAGACCACAGAGAAGATTGATGGATGTAGCGAAGGAGGACATGCAGAGGGTTGGTGTGAGGGAAGAGGATGCAATGGATAGGATGAGATGGAGGCAGATGATCCACTGTGGCGACCCCTAACGGGAACAGCCGATAGAAGAAGAAGAAGATTAAAAACTGCATGCGTAAGCAAATAAGTGTTTATACAGTCAAAAAGCTTGACTCAGTTCTCCTCTTTGGACTCTCTGATCTGTCGCTACTGTATACTGTGAAGTCAATCAAAAAGCCCTGACCTCAACATATACTGTGCAAGAAAATCTTGCGAGCTCTGTTCTTTGACAACAAGAGCCTCCAGCCATGAGCTTTGATAAAATATGGTTAAAGGAATAAGACTATAAGATCTATACATTCTTCTCATCTCTTTCCCCTCCTTTTCACATTCTTTTCATTCATAAGTAATGCTGCACAGTGGGACTCATCAATAACCTACTACAACGCTCCTCTGCGAAAAAGCATCATGCTCATAAATGTTACCATTACCCCCAATGTATAGCACTAGATGGTGTGATATATCAGTGGTGCCCTTGTGAAGCCTTGTGTTGGTTGTAAAGAGAAAGACAGTGACAGAATCAACAGGCCATGAATGACGTTATTCTCATGTATAGGTTACTCTAAATATATATTCCCAAGGGTAAACTGTGTGAATGTACAGACTTTGTTCATGTGAGAGAAAAATGATATACAGCGTCAACAGGCTATCTCACCTTCTTGGTGTCCATATAAACATTGTGTCAGTGTGACATTTTGCTCATGAGTCATGAAATAATATTAGTAAAGTGTCTAAAGCAATGTAAGTTCAAACGTATGGTTAATCCTCAGACTTTGGTTGTGTTTTATAGGCACCATTAGCTATTAAATTCTTCTGTCATAAATTTGATGGTGGTTTGCAATCTTTGTTCTAGTTCATCCCAAAGGTGTTCAGTGGGGCTGAGGTCAGGGCTCTGTGCAAGCCAGTCAAATTCTTCCACATCAAACTCAAACTCTGGGACATGGTCATGCTGGATGCTCAATTTGAATACTGTTAAGGATTAAAGTTAACGGTGTAATCACTTTGACATAGGCACTGTGGATTGCTTTCTCCTGGGCCTCAAATCTACAAATTCTGTGAATCCCATGCTAAAATGAACTTCTTGATCGTAGTTGTTGTGTTGATGCCTTCTGGAGCATTTTGAATGGACTTGTCTGGTGTATAATGCAGCCAAGAAGTCTGTGCTCAAGAACTTCCACTTCAACTTAAGCTTGCTACAATAAGTACTCCATCCATTAGTATAAATATGCTCACTTCTGGCTCCAAAGAACCCAACAAGGCCACAGCCAAAATAAAGCTTTAAAATGTGGAGTCTAGAAACCAATGGGTGGCATCACAACTTTTATATATGGAACCTTCCAGGCTACAGGCTACTATCTTACTTTTATATTGTGGTATAGGTCACTCTCTGGTCCCTTTATAAATGTGAGTGGGCTCAGTGCTGTCAAAGGGGGAATCCACATGCCTGAACATGTATATGGCTCCAGAATGGCTACCAAAGCATGAAACAAAGAAGTTGGGATTGAGGTGTGACTTAATTCCTTACTAAAAACTGAATTTTTCTACTCTGTCTTTACATGGCATATAGTTGTTTGCTGTGTGTCTTCATACCTAAATGAAAATGCTTTTGGAAAGCAAAATGAAATCAGTTTTTTCATTTAGGTATGAAGACATCTCCTATACTAAATGTTTCTTACCGGAAATATTAAAATAAATAGTGGATTCACTACAGTATTACTTTAATACTCTCCTTATTGCAATACTTCCTTTCCTATGTCATTCATTCAAGGATCCTACAAGAACTCTTCCAGGTGGGCTAGAGTTGTTATACCCACCAGCCTTTTTTGTGACATGTTTTGCAATGCAGATTATTTTCAGTCTACTAACTGGAAAAAACATCTTAAACCCCAACCATTGTTGATGTCTCCTTGAACAAGACATTGAATGCCCTACCTCAGGAATGGCACCATTAACTTAATTTTTTACCACTGAGTTAAAACATGTATGCTTCTCCCAGAAATATACCTCTAATTACATGGCTATTTAATATGACCAGTGATCACCCTAGGTTCAAAAATTTTAGAGTGCCCTAAACTTGAATATAATATTTCTCTTTCATCACCCACATCCCTTTGTGAATATTACAGAATAGAAGTATGCAGGGTTCACATTAGCTGTGGTGATGGTGGTCTGGGGGTTAGAATCAGAGAGAGTACTTTTAACATATTAATTAATAATCCATGGCCGGGTTATTATTGTAGGAGGGATTTCAGACCCCTATTACTGTAGATCAGTAAAACCAGGGGGCATCATGGGCAAGGATGACAGAGACTGCCTCTTAATTCTAAACACATTAAAATAGAATTAGTCCATTTGTTTCATATTCAGTGATTTAAATTTTCTTCTGCGAGCTACAACAAAATTAGAATTATTCACCGAGTTTTCTATCTAGAGACTGACGGTGATAATTAAAATATAGTTAAGAGTTCAAGTTTGTCCTTTAACTCAAGGACAAAATTATTGGTAGAAACAAACTAAATCCCAAGTTCTTTAATAGGCACAATACTGGGACAATTGGTCCTATGAATCAGTTTCCTATGACATGGCTTTAGCTCATATTTCAATTAATGATGACTATAATTGAATAAAATATCTATCAGATTTGCAGGCCCTTTTAAGCATTTTGGATCTAAAAACACTTTGACTTTACACTGCACAAGAAGAACACATCTTGTAAGAAATCATCAAATGCAGCCCATTACCCACACATCACATGAAAAAACACCTTGAAGCCACCACACCACTATAGCCAATTTAATTTCCATACGCTTATGCTAATAAGCCTGAAATAATCAAGCTAATTTAGAAAGATGCAAATGTGTTTGAGGTTGGGTTCATTAGTAAAGGGGGCCTGTGCACGTGTGTGTGGGTGTGTGTGTGTGTGTGTGTGTGTGTGTGTGTGTGTTTAGGAAGAAGAGAGCAAGACAGAGAGAATGGGTGTCATTAGCAAGGGGCCCTAATGTGTGTTGAGAGGAAAGCTGTGCAACAAAGGAGAGAAGAACAGTGACTATGGCAGGTACAGTTTCTGTATAAAATCAAATCATTATGTCGGCAGTGTATTTTATTCTGTTCCATCCATTCACTCATCCATTTTCTTAACCACTCATCAAATTCAGGGTCACAGGGGTGCTGGAGCCTTTTCCAGGTGACTTTTGGCAAAAGGTAGGATGCATCCTGGACAGAGCTAACATAGAGCGACAGACACACACACACACTCACATGCACACCTACGACCATTTTAGAATCACCATTTACCATGCATCACCATGCATGCCTTTAGACTGTAGGAGAAAGGTGGTATACCCAGAGAAGACTCATGCTGGTGCAGGGAGAACATACACACTCGACACAGGAAGACCTCATTCAACCAGAAGGGTGGAATCAGGAACAGGACTTGAGAAGGAGCACATCCTGAATTGATATTATTTTTATCTGAGGTATTGTCTCGTATAAGCTTAAACATCTAATGCCTTTATTGTATGTTCTTATAACCCTGCCATCAGAATAAATTGATTTTTCTTTATTTAAAAGAAGATTTAAAAGTGCCTTAGTGTTCCCTGTAGTGTAGTGGCTTACGCATTTGCCTTACAAGCGAAAGGTTCTTGATCCAATTCCATTTGGGGATACAGGCCCCTCTCACCAAGAAAGGTTGTGTCACGAAGGGCATCTGGTGTAAAACCTCTGGCCAAATTACCAATATGAATTAATCCACTGTAGCAACCCCTTGGGGAGAATACAAGGGAGCAGTCGAAGGTACATTTTTAAACGAGAGAGCCTTGGAATTCTTCGATGTTTATCTTACTTTGGGAAATAACAGAATTTGAACTAAAATACACTCCCTATTCCTAAGTCAGTCACATACCAATATTCAATATGCAATGAAATCTTTTGACTTTTTGTCTAATGAGCCACCTGCAATTTCAGTGTCTACCACAGATTTGTGAGAGGAGACCTTCGTGTAACAGCACCTACTAATTAAACATTGTACTATCTCTTTGCCCTGCCTTACTAAGGAACTGGAGACCTAGGATACACTCAAACACCTCTTTTGCAATTATACTGATTACATTAGCGCTGCAAGTTCAAACACATTCATGCATACACACATTCTGATACACATACAATACATATTCTCACATCAGCACATAGATATGTTAGCATACTCTGCCAGGTCCCTCAAGGCCAGGCTTCGGTGCCACTGAAGGTTGTAGCAATTAAAAACATCATCCTCCGCTTGTCACAAACATGATGAATTTGTAGCAGCAGAGCAGTAAGGCATGGCTCCTACAACCCACAATATGTTACTTTCTTCTTTTCCACTTATTGTTTCGTTTGCTATGATATCATCGCGCTTTTCTTGACAGCAAAATAAAAGGTATGACACTGTGACAGCACCAATAGTCATTAAATGTTTACAGAAATACTATATTTATACAGTCGCACAACATGTTTTCTTTTGCTATTGAAAGGCATGCAAATCTGGATTTGTGGCGGTGTACCAGTGCAATTGTAGGACAGCAAATGGATTTAATTGTCATTTAAGTGGCAGCTACATTAAAAAAAACAGGACATTCTGAAGACAGAAGCAACACTTGGCTTTTCTTATTATTCAAGAGGCTCAAGAATCTTTCAAGTGCTCATCATTACAAGACTGATTAAATGAGCTGAAAATGGTCTATTCTTCTTGAATCACTGTTATTAAACTGTAGATACAGTAAAGACCCATGCTTGGGTTGTATTTAAGATTTCAGATCCCTTTCAGTCATCAAAATGGAGTTTATCTCAGCTGTTTCAAAATGGTTGACATTCATGAAGGAGACAAGGGTGGTTTAGATGCCTAAGGCACCCCTCTCTATCTGTCCACCCCCTTGGTCAGAGGTCTGTTTGATGGTAAATAGCTGAACAAAAGGAAAAAAAAATATAGACGAGCTTCAGAAGCAACCCTTCAATCCAAGCTTCTACAGTGACTGGAGTCTTCATGCTCAGTTTATGTCAGTTGCAACAGTTTGATCCCACTTTGTAATGATCAGGCAGCTTGTGTGTGTATTATTCTCCTTGCTGTGTTAACTGCATTGCTTCTCTTCGTAACACATGCCATTTACAATATATCCAAAGCTCCAACATGCACTTATGTATGTTTGCTAATGCATACACTATGTAAAAGTGGGTGTACAGGACATAAACTAAATCATCTGCAACAGTGTGGTCAGCAAAATGTAGCTGGATGAATGCCTTGCAACTAGCTGTCATCATGTTTTACCCAGGGCTTTAGGCTTGCAATTAAATTGAGAGCATTTTAGATTTTCTTTGTAAGCACATTACATTCTGACAAAGTGGCATGAAGAACTGAGTTAAGCTTTCTAAAATCAGTAAAAAATTTGGCATTTTGTGTTTCTGTACAGTTAACACTTAGAGATTAGTTTGCTGTTGTGTTACTCCTTGAATACAACAATTTTTTGGTGACCTGGGATTTAAAATTTGAAATCACTTTTTGAGGATATGACTTAAACCCAGATTAAAATCAGCAATACTGCACCTATCGTTACTGCAAATGCCATGGTGGTCTGTTGAAGACATCCAGATCATCCCCTTCAGTTTGGAATAAATCATCCACCTTAAAATCATCCCCCTAATGCAACTCATCGTTAAACAATCAGAGCTTGTTAAGCCCCTTGTTTGTTAATCAAGCACTTGCTTGTTAAATAGGAGATGAGATAATAGACCTCTAGTGTGTGTGTCTAATTTTGGGGGCTGTCTGTCTGCCTGATTGTTTATTACTTTTAAATATCAGGCACTGCTGAGAAGGCTGCTCTAATTGATCTGTTTGCATTGCCTCGCAGCACTGATGGAGTTTGACTTGAGCCATGAGTTGGTTGTGTTTCTACAATTATTTTCCCAAAAATCCTCTACAAATTTTTCTGTAATTTCACAGTGCTTGGTGGTATTTAGTGATAAAAATGAGAATGTGTATTTACTGCAAGGTGTTTACATAGACAAGATTATTTTATTGAGTTTCATGATCACTCTTTTTCCCTTAATCTCTTTTTTAGTCAAACCATTTTTCCAACAGCAGTCACATTCTAACCCCACACCCTGTATTTTTTGGTCCAAATGGAAGTCCAAACTGTTTTGATGAGTCTATAATATCGCAGAATACAGTGGCTAGTCAGCTCAAATGAAAAAAATAAATAAAACAGCTTTTACATTTTGTAAGGGGATTGATTGCAGTTCATGTACACAATATTACTAAAGTATACTGCTGCAGCCCACATAGATTATCATCCTCCACAACACTGACATCAAAGGTTGAGAAAACCTCCATTTTATGCTTCAGCCTACATAACTGTAAGTCATAGATCCTAAAACAAGGAAGGGTTTAAGGAGAGAGAGGTGTTTCTGCACTATTATGAATGCTAAGTCCCTTTTTGAAAGCACTGACAAATCCTTGTCAATGACTGCATCAAACCTGATCACTCTGGATTTGATTATCATTGCCTAATATGCCATTAAACATAGTGTGGGACAGAGAGTGAGTGAGACAAAGGGAGAAAGAGGGAATAGTTTAAAGATTTGTGGTCTTGGTTTTTGAAATCATTTCATTGTGAGCCAATGGACAAATATGCTTCTTCTGTTAAGATGCTTTGAGGCCTAGAATAGCTGAATTGTTACATGAGAATGTTTTGATGTTGCAGCAGGTAATTCGCGGCGTATTGGCCTAAAGCCGGCCACATAGCTATGCCAGATGATAAATAACACGGATTCAGTCAATGGTGTCTGTTCTTGTCAGCAAAGCCTTTATTTCTCTCTCAGGATTTTATTTTTCGGAGAGGTTCTTAGGGGAAAATTGTCATGTTTTCATGTCAAAGGCGTGCTTTTATCTGTTTGTTTTCTAGGGTGCTTAAAGTTGTTTACTGTGCCAGGGGGGCTTTCAATCTGTGTGTGTGTAAATGTGTGCAAGTGTGTGCTCTTGTGAGTGTGTGTGTGAGATAGAGAACCACCTAAGCATGGATGATGCAAGAAGGAGGTAGAAATCTGACATCTAAGTCTAAATGTATAACTGTATCAAATAGAAAAGTAGAAGCACAGGGCAAAATGTAGCAGTGGCCTACTTATCTTTGATCACGAAAAGCTGCCATTGATTCTCAGCCAAATGTTGACATAAAATAAGTCAAACGTGTTGATGACCTTTTCTAGTCTCCCAAAGCAGAGCAGAGGCAAGGTACAAAAGCTGACAGCGTATGTGATGGAAATTATTCTTCCTTGACATTTCAGGGACCTCGGCCCATCGGTTTTTAGCATTCCATACCAGGCACCAAAGAGAAAATGTCACCTTTATATTTACTTGTGGGAATACACCAATTAAATGTGACTTTAAGCCTAGGCCATAATAGCTCATCTCTGCCACTGCCATGGTTGCTCATGAGCCAAGCTACACAAACACACACTCTTGGAATATGTCCTCCTTGTATCAGTGACATTTTAAATAGAGCTGATTCTTGACCCTATTAAGATAACCTTCATCACACACACAGGCAATTTATAAATTTTAACTGCAGTGACCTGTGGAGCCAGTGTGAGAAATTTGTGTTAGAAGGAATGGTTGATTTCTGCCTGGTCAAAGCTTTCCAAGTATAAACTCAGCCAGGACAGGGAGTACTGAACATCAATCAAATGCAATGTTAAACTCCTTCTTTATAGTATAGATTCTTTTTCCCTGATTATAATTATTCTAACCAGTTGTTCAATCAATAAAAGAAAACCCAAATGCATACCATATAAATGTGATGATTGACATACAGCAAATGGTCTGGCCAGTGAGGAATCAAACCAGGGCATCAGCAACTATGTAGTATGAACCCCAGCTATTGGGTTGGCCACTATATGCATTAGTGTTCTGCATTTGGCAATATATTTTATACAACCCAATTCCAAAAAGGTTGGGACACTTAAAATCTAAATTAAAAAAGGGGACATGGCACAGGGACACAACTGAAAACCAACATTGGATGTTGGTGATCTTTGTGCCCTCATGCGGCACTGCATTGCAAGCAGGCATGATTCTGTCACAGAAATTACCGCATGGGCTCAGGAACACTTCCAGAAATCATTGTCTGTGAACACAGTTCACTGTGCCATCCAAGAATGCAGGTTAAAGTGCCAACTATGCAAAGAAGAAGCCATATGTGAACACGACCCAGAAATGATGCTTTCTTCTCTGAGCCAAAACTAATTTAAAATGGACTGAGAGCAAAGTGGAAAACTGTTCTGTGGTCAGACAAATTGAAATGTGAAATTCTTTTTGGAAATTATGGGCATCACATCCTCCTTACTAAAAATGAGAGGGACCTTCCAGCTTGTCATTAGCACACAGTTCAAAATCCTACATGTCTGATGGTACGGAGGTGCATTAGTGCCTATGGTACTGCTTACTTGAACTTCTGGAAAGGCACCATCAATGCTGAAAGGTAAATAGGTTTTAGAGCAACATATGCTCTCCTCCAGATGATGTCTTTTTCAGGGACAGCCTTGTGTATTTCAGCAAGTCAGTGCTAAACAACATACTGCAGCTATTGCAACAGCATAATTTTGTAATAGAAGAGTCCAGGTGTTGGACTGGCGTGCCTACAGTTTAGACTTTTCACCAACTGGTGCAGCATGAAATGCAAAATATGACAAAGAAGACCCAGGTCTGTTGAGCAGCTGGGAATCCTATATCAGACATGAATGAAACAACATTCCTCTCCAAAAGGTCCAGCAGCTGGTCTCCTCAGTTCCCAGACATTTACGGACTGTTGTTAAAAGAAGAGGTGATGCTACACAGTGGTAAACATGGCCCTGTCCCAACGTTTTTGAGACATGTTGCTGCAATCAAATTTGAGATGAGCTAGTATTTTTCATGAAATAGTAAAATGTCTGAGTTTCATCATTTAATATGTTTTCTATGTTCTTTTGTGAATAAAATAGTGGTTTATGAGATTTGGAAATAATTGCATTGTGTTTTTATTTAGACTTTACACAGTACCCCAACTTTTTTGGAAAAGATGTTGTACATTTTATTACAATGTACATTTACAATGTACAATGTACATCATATTGAATAATTTTGTTCAAGACCTCGGTTTGGTGTTGTAGGATGTTTCAAGGGTATTCATGGACATTTATATATTGTTTCTTTAACTTGTCTGTCATTGAATCAAGCTGTAGATCTCTCTGCAGGAGTCAGTAGGTAAAACAGAAAGAGAGGAGGAAAAAAGAATATCTATTTTTTATTAGAGCAGAGACTTAGCACAACTGGTACAAGACATTCTAAGAAAAGCTATAATACAGACTCAGTAAGCAGAGGAGAATAAGTAGACAGACTGCAATACATTAAAAAATGACTTTATACAGTACAATGCCCAAGGTCAGTGCACATGAAAAAAATATTTTAATGAAGTCTGTTTATCACTTCATAAGTATAGTGGTACAGCTTGACTTACACTGTATATTAAGCACATGTATAGCATTATACAGCATAAAACACTGTTTGTCTCTGTGGCTAACACAGCCTCTCTTTTCACAAACAAACAAGAAAAGACATATTTACACCAAATAAAACGATTAATTATCATTATTTCTCAGAAGCAAGAAATCCACTAATTAATCATAATACAATATTAGTTAACAGAAACATAGCACCCATGGTCATTATATCAGCGACTACGAGGCGTTTTAAGAACATCCTACACACTCATATCCCTGCCAAGTTTCCCTTTTCACTGTAGTGTGCGTGACTTGGACTGGGGTCAGGCAGCAAACACTGTGGAATGTAAAATTTTATGCAAGAAACAGCAGTTCAAAAATAACTGATGCAATATATTAAATTGGACAGGAAATGCCTCTGAAGCACAGAGGATCTTCATCTCTTTCCCCTCCTTAGCTCCCCCTCCCCTCTGTAATTAGTGCTTTTTCAGTATTTCCAGCAATGTTTTCATCAGTGTATAGCTTTGCTAGCCTCGGTTCAGTGAGAGTAAGACAGAAATGGGGAGAGAGAAGGTCCTCTGTGGCTGTTAATAGTTCTCATCTCTCCCCTGGACTCTCCTTTAATTGCTCTGCTCTGCCTGCAGGGTCATTATTACTCTGATCAAGTGCAACTCTGTTTTTCACTGCTTTTCATGAATATCATTTTGCAAAACAACTGCTTTGAGGTTGCTCAAGCAAGGAATCAAATTTGATCACCTACTCTAATGTAAATGTATGAGTGTTCTTGGCATTAGCAGGACACAATATCTTTCATATGCAGGGCTTTCAAGTCTATAAGAAACATGACATCCAAAACACTTTGAAGTATTTTTTTCTCATTTACTTGCTTTAATCAAGCAAAATGCTTTTTGATGCTTTGACAGTCAGTGGTCAGACCACAAAGATTGGTTCAATCTCCGCAGCTGCCAGAATTATTCTGAAAGGTCTTCAAATTCTCATAACTGTAGCTTTCTGGTAAAATGCCTCTTTGGTTCTTCTTTGTAATTTCTCTGCTCTTTCTCTTGGTTATTGTTACATCAGATCAAGGGCAACCATGTTTTAGAGGTTTTCTGAATGACATTTGGCACACATGAAATTAGTCCTGGATTTACCAGAGAAGAGACACAATGAAGTCCACAGCACATGGGCATTTTTATAACAAATTATATTTGGAGAATAAAAGTGTAGTGTGACAAAAAGAAAGGAAACATGTTACTCACTCAATGAGTGGAACATGGTTGAATGTCGGTGTTTGAAAAGGATATCAAAATGTCAAAAAATGTGTCCATTTTTTCATTTTCATCTCAGACAAGGGTGATAACTAAAAGAAATATGTAGAAGATAAAAATGAATGCAAAAATAGGATGTCAAATACAGAAACTCACCTTCTACACAAAATCTTCTCATAGATCAGGCTTGTACTTGTCAGTCAAAGTCATACATTTAGACAAGCACGACCTATTGAGGGCTGCCAGCTGTCAAACCAGCGACCCTAAAGGTTTTATATACTTGCAAAAAGATTATGTGCCATGTGTCAAACACCTAAAAGATGTTATGGAACATATTTTTTAAATAAAATTTTTCAGTAACTATGAAAGGGGAAAAAGCATCAAAGTATTTTGGTCAACATTCATTCTATAGCATGGGCAAGAAAATGTTGCAAATTCCAAAAAGACGGGACAAAATGAGAAACAACTGAAAAGGTTGTATCTATCTTAGCCAAAATTATATGAATAAATGAAATATCTTGGAAAATATGCAGCACAATCATAACGCTGCCTGAAACCGTAAGTCCCCCAATCACTCCTGCTATAAAGTATCCTAAGACAAAGACTGCCATGCTGTTTGCCAATTGGTAGTCAATCATGCAAACTGTGTTGTGTGCAATCTACCATGCAGGCATTGTCAAATAAACAAGTGAATCTTCAAATATGGAGAGGCTTATCGCTTACTTCCACTCCCTTGATGCTTTCTAATTCAAATGGTCTCCTCAGTGTGGTTCTGAATGCTGATTTCACTGGGTAAACTCACTTTTAAACTCACCATACATGTACTTATCAAATATATCAGCAAAACCAAACATCTGTTTTGCCAACATTTGCCACTGGATTAACAGTCACCTGATGCACATTATGGCAATGAACAAAGATAGCTCATTTTGCAGGTTCACTTGGTTTCTACTCATAAACTACAAGGATTCCTTTCAGAAAAGGACCAGGTAGAGTCAGTTTTGCTCAAGAGTTTCCCCTCCAATGTTAATCAAAGCAGAAAAAGCCCCAACAGAACACCAATGGTTTCTATGCTTTTCTGAAAAAAAAAATTCCAGGCAATGAAGCAGGGATCAAAGCAGTTGCTGTAATGAATGTTCACAGTTTGTTCTGTGTAATATTTACAAATATTTTGACCTACGTTTTTTCACAGGCAAGAATTTTCTTCACAATTGCATCGCTTTTGACACATAATGTAATTTGTGTATCATGGAATAAAAAGAAACATTCATGTCCAAGGTGTGACTGACTGCCAGTGGTGCAATAATGACTGCCTTCCACTGCCAAAGACCAAACTGCTTCAGTTTTCAAATAACAGTGTACCCAAAAGCAGCTCCATTATTCGCTTGGCTGAATAACAAGCTCTGTAACAATATTGTCAAATATACTTCTGCGAATATCAGAGGCACTCTCCATGCTTATGATTCAACTCAGTAATGTGGTTAGAGGGTCCAAAAGCACATTTTATATCCAATTTTCTTGGGCTGCACAGTCTGGAAGCCTGCGGGCAGGCCACTCAAAGCAGGGGATTCTGTAATGGTTGCATAGCTGTTGAAACAATTTGTTATGCAACCTCTGAAATACTGAAAAGAAATAAAAGGCGAGTAGTCATTTTTACTACCAAAATAACATAGAAAGAAACACCCATTTTAGATGCATGCTGCAATTATAGCCAGAAATGTTGGTGCAAATAACTGAGAATTGTATATCTTGTTTATCTGCTCTGCAAAATGTGTCTTTGTGTATCCGTCTTTTTTATTCGCCTTTTACTGTATGTGCTTTATATTTCATTCATTAAACACATTGTAAACATCTATTTTATATGTGTTAATTTGCTATGTGAGATGGTGTCATGCTGCAGGTCTAACTGAAAGATTACTGAAAGATTTTTCATCTGTACGATTACTAAACATACCGTATGTAATGTTATGGGTGAAAAGAGCAAGTTAAGTAGGACCCACTAAAACAAACAATTAACTCACTTAATGAGGTACAAGCATTATAGTTACACTAAATATTCATAGTTACCCATGCATCCTTAAAAGTTAGCGACACTGATCATTTAAAGACTTTTGTAACTCATAAATAAGCGGTGGATTTTTAATCATGTAAACATAAATACACTTTATATACTTTTTGATAATATTATACAAACAAATAATTTCCCAAAGTCAAGATGTCAATAAATCAAAATTCAAATCAGATCTCTGCTCCTGAGGTCAGTCTGAGAGTCATATTGGTTTTCAGGAGGTCAGGGCTCTTTTAGCAGAATCCTATCTTGTCAATATATCACAATGTAGTTTCCAGTCAGCATCTTGTGTTAGTGTGTGTTTGTGCGTGCGTGTGTAGGTGCGTGCATTCCCGGAAGACCTGCCACTGGCCCTGTTTCGACAACATATGTGTGTACAGTCCAGCAGAGAAGAAAGTCAACCCATTGATCCACAGCACAGCAGACATCAAAAGATCCATAGGAGAAAGAGCAGAAAAGAGCAGGAGTATTTACATCTTGGTGTGTGTGTGTGTGTGTGTGTGTGAGGGTTGTATTTGGGAGGTATTTTCAGGTGTGATTGAGAGAGAAATATCAGAGCTTTTTCAAAAGAAAAAAAAGATTTTTTTTGCCACATATTATATCTGTGTTATATGAAAAACTGCTGGGGAAAAAGAGACTGATATTCATTGCTGTGATTGGGTTGGCTGAGGGAATTAGAGATGTTGTAATGCCCTGGCAACACACACATAGATCCTGAGTTGAGTGACTTGCCAAATCTCTGGGTAGCAACAAGGGAGAAAGGCAGACAGACAGAGAGCGAGCAAGAGAGAGAGAGACTGTAGGCAAAATGAAGCACATTTGTAAAAAGGTCTTCACGTACCAAAACAACATTTCAATTAGCATTCTGTTCAATGTTCAACCCACTGGGCTCTCAACACACACACACACACACATATCCACAAAACCACTGCCATTTATTCCATTCATCCTCTGTTTCTGACACAACACAGAAATTAAAATGTTCATGGCAAGAGATAAATAGCATATTGAAAAACTGGATGAATAGAAGTAAGCAAGAAGAGGCAACCTTGACTCGGTAAGCTTGCAGGGAGCTGCTGCCCCCTGAACTTTGCTAATAAAGTTGTTTTGTCTGTCAAGCGGCTCTATTAAGAACATTTGTAAGGTAATGTATTACTGTTTTCATCACAGTGGAAATGGTGAAAAATGTCTAGTATTTATTAAGAACCAAAAAAGCAAAGGAATTGATCTTGTTGACAAGTCAGAACACAGTAACAACCAGATACAACCAGACCTTAATTACTGCAGGGAGGGAGAAAAAACAAAGGTTATGAAGTGTAACCCTGGCTCTATGTCATAGTCTCATTCATGGCTATACATCATTGCTTTTGAGTGTAAATTTGTAAAAAAAAAAAGAACTGTCAATGTGTGAATTTACACAATTTCACATACAGCAGTTCGCAGCGGTAAAAGCCTTATATTAATTATACGTGCCTGAACTGGTCATTAAAATGAATTCACAACGACAGGGGAAAAACACCGCCCGTAGATTGTGAAAACACTCATCTAAAAATGCACCTGTATTCAAACAGAAAGAAGTCATTATGGTATGTAATAGAGCATGTGCACTGATTATTTGTAAACCACTGTCAAATGCAGTCAAGGCAGTCTACAGTCTATTCAACATCAGAGGAGTTCTAAAAACCCCAGTGTCCCTGCAGTTAGTTATGACCTTTATTTCAAGGAAGTCTATATTGGATCTTGTGGGTTCTGGAGGTACTGTATGGGTTAGATTCTCATAACATTTGGTATAATATGTGCTTATGTCAAAAAATAATTGCAGACAGAAATAAAGAGACAGTAGTATTACACTGGTAATAAATTACAGCTAATACAGATTGATGCCTAATAATTCCCTTGAGATTTTTTTTAAATCTTCCAGTAAATAAACATCTGTTTTTGTGTGTCTGTGTCCAACACATTGTTCAACAAAGTTATTAGTGGGCTTTTAGCTGATTCCATCTGTTGACTGTCAGCTGATGCAATAGGAGGCAACTGCTGAGAATTAGCTCTCCTACTGTCTACAAAGCCTGGTCTCTATCCAGCCCTCCCGCTTTCTCTCCCCGCACACACGCAAACAAACACACACAGACATGTTTGCATAGCTATCTTTGTGAGGACGGTTCCTAATGCATTTCCAAACTCTTTAGCCCAACTCTTAATTACTTCTAACCCAAACCCTTAAACCAAGTCTTAACCTCCAAACAGCTCATGGAAGGGACGTGACAAAGTCAGAAAGGGTGTGTTTCCTTTCTTTTTTTATTTGGTTTAAAAGGGGTTTAACCTTAGTACTAAATGTAGAGTTATTAACCTTTGAAGGACTGGATCTGTGCAGGTCTTCTCTTTGTCCTTTCTGCCAACTAATTTATCTTCCTTACGGATGGCTCTCACAGTCCTGGGTACGTTATGGCTCAAAACTGGCACATGGTGAGGGCAAGCTGGGTCAAAATAAGACAAACGGGCATACGCACACACATACACATACAAAAGAGGATGGCAGACGGGACAAGGGTGGTGCATCTGCTCTTTAATTAAAATAAGAGGGGGGCCCACAGACAAGACCTTAATGAGAATGTGCACTTACACACACATAGACACACACATACACAAATAGTGACCTCTGTTGCTTTCCATGAGACATGCCACTGCAAACTACAGAAAGATACAGTAGGTAGGAGGGAAGGAAAGACAGACGTGTGTTTCTTAACATTCAAAAGACTTGAGGCCTAAACAATTCCCTTCTGGGATTAATAAACAATTCTGATTTGTAGTTATTTACACATTCGTCTTACAAGCAAAAGGTTCCCGGTCCGATTCCAGGTGGGGATACAAGCCTTCTCATTATGAAGGGTTGCATTAGGAAGGGCATCTGGCATAAAACCTCTGGCAAAATTATCAATGCAGATTAATCGGCTGTGGTGACCCCTTGGGGAGAATGCAAAGGAGGAACCGAAGGTACATTCTGAAGTCAGCTGCAGGCCTTTTAGTGATGCTGAATTGTCCAGATTGACCAGATTGTTGAGTTGGAATCTCCTAAAGTTTTTGCCATCTCTCTGGTTTTTCGGCCTAATGTTGGTCTCCTTCACTTGCAGCCTGTCCATGAAATTGCC
>VUQH01032193.1:22920-36386 GCA_015106775.1 Etroplus canarensis
AAGAGGGTGAGGTAGGATTGGGTATAAAATAACATCCATCAAAGGCTCAGCCTTTGGATGCAAGGTTGGGTCGTGGCTCATCCCTTTGTGCCAAAATTGTGAGAGAATTGTTAGTTAGCTCAAAAAGAACATTTCTCAATGCAAGATAGCAGAGAATTTAGGTTTTTTAACATTTATCATGAAAAGATTCAGAAAACTCATTTCAGTAAGTAAAGGGCAATGTCAGAACACACCAATGAATACATGTGGTCTTTGAGGCCTGCCTAAGAAACCACTATGTCACTGCAACAGATATAACCACCTGGAATTGAGAGTACTTTAGAAAGATGCAAAACCCAGAATCTGTGATGGTATGGGGGTCCACCAATGCTTGTGGCATGGGTGAGTTGCACATATCTGAAGGTACCATTAACTCTGAGGCATACATTTGGATTTTAGTAGGACATATGTTGCTATCAAAGCAACGTCTCTTACTGGGACATCCATGCTTGTTTTAGCAATGTCAAAACACTTTTATCAACAACAGAGTGGCTTCACAGAGTGTATGTGTTTTACTGGTTTGCTACCCTTGCAGATATATCGCCTATGGCACATCATGAAGAGAAGAATCAGACAATGGATGGCACACTGTTGAGCAGCTCAAGTGTTACATCAGTCAAAAATTGACCAAATTTTTAATCATAAAACTAAAACAATTAGAATCATCAATTCCAAAATCATTGCAAAGTGCTATTGAAAGGGAAAGTGATGTAACACAATGAGAAACATACATCTGTTTACATTTTATTGAATGTGTTGCAGTCATCAAATACTAAATTTATGTTTATTTACAAAATACAACTAAGTCGATCAGAAAAATGATTTAAACCCTTTCTATAATATATTTGTTTGTTAAAAGTAGGTTTGCATGTATTAACTCATTGCAGATTTCTCTTTTTTGTTACATTTTGGAAAACATACTAACTTTTCTGGAAATAGGAGTTGTAAATCAGAAGTTCCAAATCAAGATTAAAGCCTGAAAAAAGAAAACCAAGTCCTGCTGATGTTACTGATGTGAGCTTTCAGCTTTAGCCTTAACTGTAAATGTTTCAATTCAAGCCAGAACAAAAGTGAACTGTTGCCTATCTTAAGTGAGTTCTAACCTTATGCCAGAGTGTTGTCATAGTGTGTGCCATTCAGTCAAAGAAGTCTCACAAGTCAAATATTAATTTACGTTTTGTTCCCGTCTGTCTTTCACCAGTTTCAGTGCCCCTGAGCAAAGCAGCTGGCCTTCAGGTCCAGTGGAACTCCTGAGGGGACACCAGCATCATACACACTTTGTATTTCCCAGTTGTTAATGTGTTCCAGAGAGTTGCTTTAATAAAAACAAGTGTGCTCTTTTTCTGGATGAATAAAGGGTGATACCCTATAAACATTGATGACTGATACAGACACTCAGAGAGATTATATAGCACATGCAGCCTACACAGAATGCCGCAAGGAATCAGAGAGAGGGACTGGAAAGTGGAGATACTATTATAATGGGAATAAATCATGCTACACTCTGGGACTTGAAAATGAAACCTGACATGGGCCATAAATCTTCAGGGATGTAAATAAAGCAGGACCAGAAATTAGATATTAGAACTTCAATATCCGATGACACCAACTCTAAAATGCTCCTCTTTTTATCTGAGGAAAAAAATTAACACAAATGACTAACATGTTCCAAGAAAGAGGAAGATAGAGAAAGAAAAAAAAAGATTTGGAGAGCGCAAAGCAAAGGAGCAGAAAGAGAGATTAATGCAAGCAGTAGACAGCATGAGAGAGAGAGAAAGAGACGGGGATTATGAGTACTTTTCTTTTGCAGCCTCATCACAAACAAATAAGCCGATCGTCAAGCCCCAGCCAGGCAATTAATATTCAAGGAATTAGTTTTCTTTTTTAAAAGGGAGGGAAGAGGAGATTTAGATTCTTTTCCTCCCTTCGCTGCACGAGGATCCATTTTGTGAGCTTAGGCTTTAAACAGCTTGAAATCACTTTGACAGCCTGCTCTATCTCATGGAATACACACAGACACACACACCAACACACACACCACAGGGAATTTTAATTTTCAACCTGTGAAATTGTAATTGCCTCTCCAGTAAGAGGCAAAGGATTGTGGGAAGGCAAACTCTCATGTATCAGCTCTGTCTGAGTTCTTTATTTTACAGTCATTATCCAGTCATTGGTTAATTTATTTTTCGAACTTGTTTTCCATTTTTATCTGTCTTTGTTTTCCACTCTCTGTTCACCTCCATCTTTTTCTTCACTCTCCCTCTCTCCTGTGCTCAGATCTGTTTCACAGTGATGAGGCAAGCTGGCAGAGATGACATTAAATTAACTGGAGCTGTCAAAGACAGAAGGAGGGTGGCTAGGAAAGGAAGGGAAAAAGAAAAGAGCAGGGAAGAGAGGAAGAAATAGAGAGGAAATGAACAAATGAAAGAGAGGAGTGATAAAAGACAGAAAAAGAGCACAAGGTGAAAACCCCCATGACGGAAAAATGTGACGAAAATGTCTTGAGGGAACTTGAATGCCGTTATTTTCTTTTTGTGTTCTTTTTTTTTTTTTATTTCTGACTCTTCTTGCTGTGAGGTTGCCCTGTGAATGACTTCTCAACTCTGTCTGTGTGATTGTTGTTTTGCATACCGCCTGCCTTGCAAACTGTCAGCAAATGCTATGTTCAACTCAAGAAAAAAAAACTTGCAAAATATGGCATGAAAGGCTTCCACGTGCATGTAATTAGTTGTGATATTAAGTCATTTCTAACCTGTCACAGCTCTACTCCCTCAACAGACATTCCTGCTATGAGATGAAGAGGTGCCTATTAAATAACAGCTTCCCCTTATCAGTAAAAGTAGTTCATCTGTATGAATAATGTTTGTGGGTGACTTGAGTTTGTGACGTCTTGTGTTGCAAGTGCACTGACTGGCTCTACAGGGGGCAAGGGGGCCTAGAATGGCAGTGCATGAAGAATGCAGAAATGACAGATGAAGAGATATGACAAAAGGAGAAAAGGAATTTAAAAATGGGAAGTGGAGAAGGGGAAAGTGATGCAGTAAAAGAGAATGACACACCAGTGTGGAGGTAGCTCACAATATGCCATGTTTCTCTCAAAAACACTTAAAGGGGGCCTATTATACTCATTTCCATTTCCATATTTTCAGTCTAGGACTGTAATAGAGAACCTTTGCTTAATTCTCTGTCTATAAAAAGGCCTTTTTAACTGTCCTCCCTTTAAGCCAACTTTCTCTTAATTGGCTGCCCCTTTCACAGAAAAAGATTTGACCAGCAGGTGAGCAGAGCTTCTGTGCCTGAGCCGACCACATTAAGAACATCTGCTATCACTGACATGATACGGAGCCAAGACTGGAAAAAAAAAACTGAAGTAGAGCATTTAGAGCAGTAAGAAGCCTGAGCTTTTGGACCATTTTGGATAAAGAGATTCAGAGAAATGGTGTACATTTGTCAAGCTGTTGAGAAGGTATCTTTAGTTTCTTTCAGTGAGAGTGAAAGCTTACAGTCTGTTCTACAGAGGCCACTTGAGTCATAGCCTGGAGCATATGTTTATAACTGGATGGAGAAACCAGCCACAGCTAGATCTCTGGACCTTTATATTGATCCACAGAGTACATTTTTCTGGTATTGGTTTATTCAAGCAAATATATATTTTTAAGTGGTTTGAAAATTGTCTCAGTTTATAAATGCAATTCAATTACAAATTTAATATTCTGGGCCAAGTCTTGACCTCTCCAGTGCTTGCTCTTACACTTTGTGATTACTCAAATGCAAACAACAATAATAAATGGCTTAATATGTGCATTTATTCTGGAAAATCCAACTTACAATTTGAATTTGAGAAGCTGCCCTTAAGGACACTTGCAAAATCTTGTTTTACATTAGAAGATATGAGTGTAAAGTAGTCAAACAGTGCAGTGCAAAAGTCTGTATCCACCCCTCATTTCTTTATATTTTGCTTCCAAGAAGTCAGACTTTCTTGTAATTTTTTTAAAGTGGTAATAGCTCTCCAGGCTTTCCGACGGTCTGTCAAAGCTTATCTTTGGGCACTGGCTGCTTTTTCAATTATTTTTAGTCCAGTCCTTGTATTTGACCATTTTTAGAGGAATGTTTTTTATTTGGTTGTTTTTATTAATTATTTTTTAAGCGCTTAACACTCTCCTATGAATCATTCAAGCACAAAAAGGCATGTAACACAAGGGATGAACCAGTGTTGTGTCTATGAATAACGGACAACTAAGCAAAGAACCGATTTTAAATTGTGTTTTTAGCTCTTTGCTACTAGCAGCCTGACACAAAAAATAGATCATCTGTCGCAGCTTCTTCGGTTGAATCTATGAAAAATCCCAAAGATTAAACAGTTTTACAGGCATGAAATCATATGTTTGTGTGAACAAGGTAATTCCCAAAGAGCGATTAGTCAAAAACTTGGCTTATCTTGGCATGTTGTGCAGTGTGTTCTGCAAAAAAAATTAGGGAAACTGGACTAGTGGAGCACAAAAGAAGAAGTGGCAGGCCTAAAATCTATCTAGAGCAGATAAACAGTCTGAAAGTCATGTCCTTAGTAAATAGAGAAACAATTCAGCAAAGACCTGATACAGGACCTTCATTTACTGTTCTCAGGAAAACTCGTCAGAAATGTCTCAGTGGTAGGGTGGCTGTCAAGAAATCATTCTTGAGGGGTGTGCCAAATTACACAAGAACTGGACTGAAACTCAGTGGCAGCAGGTCTTTTGGAGTGATGAATGGACTTCAACATTATTGAAGCAGTGTGTGATCATTTTGACAGAAAAGGGAACAAAGGGCAGTCAACATCCAAAGAAGAGATTTGGAATAACTTCAAGAAGGCTGGAAGCCTATTCATGAAGACTACTTAAAGAAATGACAAGAAAGCTTGACTAAGAGTGTTCAGGCTGTGTTGAAGAATAAAGGTGGTCATACCAAGTGTGGACTTTCATGCTCATTAGAATTGTACATGAAAATCATTGAAAAGAAAATGTTTCATTTTTCTCTTGCTTCTTCTATCCAGAAATGTACAACCTCTCTCTGGCCCTGAATTGAATTGTTTGAGTACCCCATGTGAGTTTTAAAACTAGATCTGGCCTTGGTATTGTTCACTTTAAACTGGATTTAGTGAAAATCTGGGTTAAAGCATCAGAAACTGATCTTCTTGTTTTGTCTAAAACTTGGCTTTCCAAATCCATTACATACAGACATTGCAGTTCCAGGTTACAATGTTTTTTGTTGTGAGCACCCCAGGAAACATGATGGTATTGCAATTTATGTAAAAAACAAATTCCACGCTTCTATCCAGTTGTCAGTATCTCATAATAAACAATTTGAATTCCTTGCTCTAATACTTGAACTTCTTATGGACCATTTGATCTCCAGTGCAGGTTGTTACAGGTCCCCATTAGCAAGAAGTGAAGCTTTAATATCTCTAAGTGAACAAATATCTACCTTAGATTTTAATTAAATCCTCATACCTGGGGGTTTTAACTGTGACTGGTTGTCTTCTGTCTGTAACAGTTTTAAATCTACACATGATTAATTAATCTCACACAATAATAAACACTCCAACTCGTCCAAATCTTAAATGTCCAGAATAAACTGCACTGACTGATGTATTTTTAACTAATACTTCTTATAAGTATTCCCATATTGGTATTTTTACAAATGATAGAAGTGACCATTGTGCTGTAGAATCAGTCAGACAATCAAAGCTCCCAAAATCAAGACTTCAAATAATGTGACTTTAAACATTTTTGCGAACAAGCTTTCTCTTATGACTTATGGGACTTTGACTGGAATCAAATCTTTCTTATTAATGATGTAGAACTAGCGTGGAAATACTTTTATGCTTTTATCAGAATTATAGATAAACATGTCCCTTTCAACAAATTTAGAGTAAAAGCCTGAAACAATCCTTAGTTTTCTCTTCAGCTGTCCAGTCTCCTCAAAGGAAGGAATGTTACCTGGAGTCAGGCCAGAAAAACAACATCTGAGACAGACTGGCTGATTTTTAGAGAATTCAGAAATTGTTCAACCTCCTTAATTAGAAAGACCAAACTGTAGTTCTACCTCTCAAAAACAATTAAGCACCTCAATGATCCTAAGAAATTTTGGAATCTAATAAAATCTTCTTATGGGGGCATAACCATGAATGAGATGCAAGTTTTTATTGTAAAAGGTTCACATACTTTAACTGATAAATGCAACATTCTTAAGTATTTTAATGAGCACTTTGTTTCTCCAGGGTCTTTATTTGAATCTTTACATCCAGAATTAAAACAGCTTAATGAACAAAAGGCTCTCGTGTCCCCTACTCTAGCTGAATCTGTGGTTCATCCGTTTAAATTTTCTCCTCTGAATGTCATGGAGGTCCACAGAGCCTTAAAGCTGTTGGATCCTTATCAGTTTGCAGGTCCTGAGAAACTTGATCCTTATTTTGTTAAAATGGCTGGAAATTTTATAGCAGAACCTCTAAACTATTTTATAATCTTACCCAATGAGATCCCTGCTATATGGAAATTTGCTTATGTCCTCACTTTGCTGAAAGGAGGAGATCCTTCAGTTGTTAACAGCTATAGGCCGATATGTCCATTGTGTGTTTTGGCAAAAGTTCTTGAAAATTTTACTAGTGAACAACTAAGAGATTTTTTCTGTTCTTTCCCAACAACAGTCAGATTTTAGAAAACAACACAGCACAATAACCACTGCTGACAAAGTGGTAAATGGCATTTCTGATGCAATGGACTGAAAAAATAGTCTTGCTCTTTTTCTGGATTTGTCAAAGGCTTTTGACACAGTGCCACCTCGCTACACAAACTACATAATATTGGCTTGTCTGGGAATACATTAGGATGGGTTTCAAATTACTTGTCAGCAAGAACATAGTGTGTACACTTTGCTGGGTCTTATTCCGCTATTCTCTCTGTATCGAAAGGAGTTCCCTAGGGCTCCATATTAGGACCACTGCTTTTCTCTCTATATAAAAAAATCTTTGTGTTAATTTATCAAATGTTGCATTCGATGTTCAGTCCTATTCAGCTCACCTTAAACTGGTGTTAAATGCAGGCAAATTCAAGTGCATGTTATTTTCAATTGGCAAAGATTTGCCAGCTAAACTTCCTCAGATCACAACTGCTGAATGGGCTGAAATTGAAATGGTCACAACATATTCAATTCAGTTCAATTCAATTCAGTTCAATTCAATTCAGTTTTATTTATATAGCACCAATTCACAACAAAAGTCACCTCAAGGTGCTTTACACTGTAAGGTCAAGATCCTACAATGTTAGAGAGAAAACCTGAACAATCAGACGATCCCAGATGAGCAAGCACTTGGCGACTGTGGGAAGGAAGAACTCCCTTTTAACAGGAACAGACCTCTGGCAGAACCAGGCTCAGGGAGAGGCAGCCATCTGCCTCAACCGGTTGGGGTGAGGGGAGAGGGGAGAGAGAAAGGATAGCAAAGAGAGACACAGACTATGGGAGAGAGAAGACAAGGTTTGGGTATCATTACAGATCAGAATTTGTCATTTAAAATTCATGTTAAAAAAGACTGTGTCCAAGCTTAAAGTGAAATTAGATTTCTCTTGTAGGAACAAGTCTTGTTTCTCTTTCCAGGAGTAGAAATGCTTGAATTTTGCTACCTATTTACCCTTACTGGATCACAGCGAGCTGCTTTTTATGAATGCACCTGATCAGTACCTAAACAGTTAAGATATTGTTTACTATTATGCTTTATGTTTATTAATGGCTGTGAAAATCATGTACATCACTGTTCTTCATATGCTGCTGTTAAGTGGTCGTCCCTGTATGTACACAGACCTTCCCATTGGTTGCGTTTTTTTTAAATAAATAAATCTCTTCTTGAGCTTCTTCCTGCTTGTCTTTGCTCGCACATGTAAAAAGCATCATCAGTACAGCCTTCGATCTCACGATATTTTACAAATATCTATCCCCAGGGTAAGAACTGCATTAGGAAAAAGGGAGAGTTCGGGTCTATCGTGAGGGACCGGGAAGTTAGTTCTCTTGGTTATTGTGACTGCTCTTAAACTTGCTCTTGTTCTTGACGTGTTGTCGCATGTGATTTGGGTGTTGTGTTTACGCTTTGGGCTGTTTTATTTGTATTTGGTTTGTGTATGTTTGTATTTGTAATAATATCTGCTGCCTTCTTGACCAGGTCTCTCTTGAAAAAGAGATGTTGTTTTTTTTTTTTTTAATCTTAATGAGACTTTATACCTGGATAATGACAGGACAGAAGCAAATTTTTGCACATTACTGTACATTACATACATTTCTGTTTAGAAAAAGAGTATTCTCTTCCAAAGTACTCTTAAAAACAACCTTAGTTCAGTATTCTCCTTTTATGCATGTGAGAAGGTTGCCATTAAACGTTAACAATGTACTTATGTAAATGAGCATTGTTTCATGTGTGGACAACACCACAGGAACACTTCACCATGGCAACAAACCAGCCCTCAGGAGTCGCATGCAATGTACAGTTATTTCCATGACAACATCATTAAAAGTTTCTTCGAAGCCATCTGAAGTACTTTAATCAAACATTAGCAAGAGGAAAACAGCCATGAGACCTCAAGGTGATCTCTCTCTCATTCTCTCTTCAAATTCCTGTTTAAAAAGATATAATGCACATTCCTGCTGTTTGATGAAAAACACTCAACTCAGATGGTTCATTAAACTAAAAACTGCTAAATGTGGCACATTACAGTAATTAGCAAAGTTTCCTCTGAGTTACTTTTTTGACCCTTCCCACAGTAAAAGTGAGTTGTAAGCCTGCCAATATCTACGGCATAGTTCTTATCTCAGTGAAGAACTCTCTCAGAAGGGAAAAGCAACTTTGAGCTGTCCAGCAGTTCAATGAAAAGCTTTTCATTAAGTGTCCAGTCGCCAGAACAGGTTGAACATAAAGGACATTATCAGTGAAAAACTTTTGAGTAAAATTTTTGACAGGATTTCAGAAGAGAGATTTTCTTTAATCTGCAAGATTTCAGAGTACAGTATGAAAAGAAAGCTGACCTTTTTTGATTTTCAGACAATCTGATTCACTCCCTGTTATGCAAACAACACACACATATACACATCGTGCATGTCAGGAGACATTAAAACTGTCTTCGAACTAATAACAGCTTTTAACACCAAGTAATACTGCAATGCTGCCATGTTTCCATGTGCCTATTAAAGTGCTTTCAAGAACAATGAGGCTGTGGAGCTAAAATATTGACTTTGGTCTCTCGCCACGCTGGTGATTACAAACACCCTTAACCATTCAAAGTCAAAGATGCACTGTATATAGGTCCATCAAACACACAGACACAAAACCACAGACGCACAAAGAAACACACTAAACCAGAACTGGCAAGCCACCAAGACGCTCAATAGAAGCTGTGAATTCCCAGTTTGCTTTGCAGCTACAATGGGTTGTGTACGTCTGTGTTTGTGCATGTGTGCAGATAAAAACACCGCAATCACTGAATGCAGGCACAAGGGCCACCAAACTAAATGCCTGGACAGAGCTGGCATGAGGACTTACGTACGCACACACACTAACACACAAATTCACACATATATGATTAGGAATGGCTATGCTTGCCAAGACAGTTTCCCCTCTGTTCCAGAAGGCACCGAGGTGCTTAGCACTCAGTGAACAGATCTCAGCCTATATAAATAGAAAGGCAGCATGTGACAGGAAGAAAAGGGAAGGGTGGGAGGTGAAGACAGAGAGCAACAAAGCATGTTGGTCACCAAAATTGCAAAAATTAATTGGTCACACCCATGTGGGCTTGCATTTGCATCCAACAATTGCACTTGGGTCTAGCTGCAGGAAATTTGAAGCCAGTTTTACAGTAGGTGAAATATCCTCAATTTATTGCCTGAATATTCTGAAGTTTGACATAAGTCTGTGCTTATTGGTGGTTTAATTCCCTGTCTTGTTGACGTGAAAGAACAGTAGCTTTGCTTTCTTTTTTTTAAAAAATCCCTTGTGTTCTTCATTACATCATGCTTTTTTGGTTTTGTGGCATGTAGAGCACACAATCTGTGGAAGATGATGAGGAAAAGAAGGATTTTCCATCTTTGCTTTTAAAGAAGGGTCACGGTAGCAGCTGGAAATTAGTGCAGTGACACATGCACATTAACAGATATTGTTTCAACCAGGCCTCAGTTGTAAGGTAGTGTCAATCACTGCTTTTACTGTGTCTGCCCTCGGGCCAAGTAGACCACCTCCCCTCCAGACACACACACACACACACACACACACATATACAAATAAGTGCACACAAGGGCACAGGATTTTCATATTTTCTCAGTAACTGTATCATCCAGTGTCAATTAGCATCAGTGCTAAAATAAATGCTATGTGAAAGCTTTGATTGTGTAAATATTTTATTTGCACCTTCAACATTGTTGTCTGTGTAATCTCACTGCTGCAGCTTTGACTGGCACAGAGAAATGATGCTGGTTACATTCTGAGCTAAAACACACAGGGAGAGAAAATGATATTTTTAATGAAACCATTCTGAAGCATGCTGAATGACAGCACGGTAAATTGACTGCGCTAAATTGGGCTTAACCTGACATACATCAACATGGGAATTATGTCAGATTTTTCTCTCCTTACTTTACTGATTGCTTCCCCTGAAGTAAGTGTTATAAACATTAGCAAGAGCGGTATAAGCCCAAGACTGAAAAATATCCTTTCTACATTTATTGGCTTTCTTACAATGAAACTCTTAACGGTTTCCTGAATTCTGATTATGAAAATTCAGTTGATCAAAAGTATGATTTACATTCAGATAAACACAAGCAGGGGCTGCTGCATAAATAATCCCAGAAATGGATGCAGAAAAATGGCAAGAAATTTACTTCATTAGGTAGAAATGAAAAGGTCACCACCTGATACTGTGGCTAATAAGAATCTTCGTCAGCCTTTTGTTGATGTCAAGACCCTCTGTATTAACCAAAAATTCATGCCGGTTACTGTGATCAAAGTGTATACACTGTTAATCTAACATGCATTTATTTAAACAGAGCTCTTCTTCTGTGAAATTGAAGTTTAACCTAGGATTAATTGTGTTCTCTGAACTTTCGATCAGCTCACAGTAAAGTGTGTAACTGGTGAGTCATAAGATAAGACTGGCTAGTTTAAAATGGGTTTGGATGTCTGTATTTACAATGCTATTACCAGGTCACAGGGACTCAGAAACACCACAGTAATACAAGGCTTACTGTGATTTTGCAGTGTTGGCTGTAGTTTGGATTCATGCCCTGGGAGAGAGGAGGCAGGAAGGGACGGGAGAGCGGCTGGCTGGAGATCACAGCTGTGGCTGGGATAGTGAGTCGAGAGCAAGGCAGAGAGCAGGACAGGCAGGTTTTTTCCAGGCCGAGCAGAAGGTGGAGAACAGGGTGAGGCAACACGCACAGTGATGTAGTGATGAAGCTGGGAGCCAGAAGGAAGGATGGCCTGATGGTCAAAAGCAACACAAGGAAAACTAGATCATAACTTAAGCTTAGCTGTTGTGTTGGTACTAGAGAGGCCTGAAGGACCTTGCAGAGAACAGAGAAGAGTGCCAAGAGTTTAAATATTGCTGGGTCTTGATGAGTTGATGAATCTCATCAACTGGTCAGGAGAAATCTGAAACCACATCCAGATAGGCACAGAGAGAGAGAGAGAGAGAGCGAGAGAGAGAGAGAGAGAGAGAGAGAGAGAGAGAGCACAAAAGCAACAAAAGATGAGAAATGACAGGGAAGCACCAACAGAATCATAACAGCCAGGGGGACTGTGGAGTAATTAAACACTCAAAATGATTTCAAAAAATTATTTACACTAAATGGTTTCTATTGTGATCTGGTTTATTTTCACTGATTCACACTGGGGAGAACTGTAGCTCTCATACAATTCAAGTACCTACAATTGTGCCACAAAGCACAATAATATCTGACACATATGTAAAATTATTGTATTATACGAAGTGGCAAGAGCGCATATTAGGGGAGCCTATGTTCAGTTTTTGTTTTAGAACATTTCTGATGACAATGTGGAAACATTATATAAAAGAATATTGAAAATTAGACTGATCCTCTTCAAAATCCCTATTATGAAAATGAGCGTTACACTTAATGCTAATATTTCACATCAACATTTGGAGTACCCTTAATGTTACTGGTATCACTGGTAGTAATGTTTACCTGGCCAACAAACAATTCATGGCCCATAACACCAAAAAAAAAAATATATATCTATATATGTATATATATAGATATATATACACACACACACACACACAGTGTGTGGAGTACTGTGTAAAGCAGAAACCAGACAGCCACAGTCCTTAATAATAGAAAAGCTCACGTTATGTGTGCATACTTCTGCAATATTTCTAATTTGCTGCAAACATCAATAAACAGTACACATTTTATATATACATTTTTTCCCTCTCTACAGATACATTATATGTAAAAATATTGAGCCATAGCTCATAATCAGTGAATTCAGGTATTTCATTCAGTTCTATTGGCATAAGTGTATAAAATCCAGCACCTAGCCAATGCAGTCTGACTTAAGAGCTCGCTGAATTCAATGTGGTACTGTAATAGGATTCCAAAGCTGCATGAAATCAGTTGGTGAAATTTCTCCCCCTTAAGTATTGCACAGTCAACTGCCAGTGGTATTGGAAATGTTTAGGAACCACAACAACTTAGCCACAAAGTGGCAAACTTTGTAAAGTTACAGAGTGGTGGTCGCCGAGTGCTGAGGCACATAGTTCATGGAGTTAAAGTCACCACTGCTTTGCTGACTCAGTGATTGCAGTGTTCCAAACTCCTCTGGCATGAACATCAGCACGGTCAAGCAACTGCAAGTAAGCCTTACATCACCAAGCGCAATGCCAAGCATCAAATGGAGTATTGTTAAGCCTACTGCCTACAGGAGTCTGTAAAATTTGGTGGGGGAGGGATAATACTATGGGCTTGTTTATCTGGGGTTGACCTAGGCCCCTTCGCTCCAGTGAAGTGAAGTCTTGATGCTTTGGCTTACCAAGGCATTTTAGACAATTTTATGCACCCAACTTTGTGGCAGCTGTTTGGGGAAGACCCTTTTCTGTTCCAGCATGACTGGGCCCCAGTGCACAAAGCAAGGTAAAGGGGTGGTTGATGATGTTTTTTGTTAGAACTTGACTGACCTGCACAGATCCCTGACCTCAACCCCGTTCAACATCTTTAGGATGAGCTAGAACAGAGACTGCAAGTCAGGCCCTCTTGTCTATTACCAGTTTCTAACTTCACAATTGCTCCTCTGGATGAATGAGCAAAAATTCACACAGACACACTCTAAAAACTTGTATAAAGCCTTCCCTGAAGAGTTGAAGCTTTTAAAGCTGCAGGGGGGGGGGGGGGGCAAACTT
>VUQH01032193.1:36406-47004 GCA_015106775.1 Etroplus canarensis
ACAGAACAGTGTAAACAGTCAGGAAATTGGGAGAGTGAGGGTGAACAGCATGCAGGAAATGGCCCTTGGCAGACTCAAACCCAGGCCTATACCCTCTTGTACATGGGTCACCTGCAGTATGAGGACAGCATAGAGTGTATATGCAGTATACAGAATATCCACTAAAAGATAGAAAAACAGGCCCTACATTCACTGACAGACAAAAATTTGGGCTGCACAGGGATGACATACTGCGTAGCAGCATGAAAGCAGTGAGCGTATGCTGGCCTCCCACATACTAGCGCTTGCACAGTTGAAACTGTAGTGAGCTTTCTTTTTCATTTTTCCCACAATCTACATACTAATTGTTAACGTTTATTACAATCAAACTGCTATGAGGCAAATGCTGTATCTTAGATTACAGCTAACAAACACCACATTTTGTTCATAAAAGTTAGCAAGACCTTAGTTTGATGTACCACTGGCATTAGCCAAGATCAAGTGACAAATAAGATTTATCCCCAGTGAGCCTTTTAAATCACAGTCTCAAAACATTCACACCCTTCGTTGAGTACTGGAAACACCGGAGCATTTTTTTGTTCAGGAATTTAAAACGCTTAAATCAATGAAAAACAAATGAGAGCTGACACTGGAAAGTGTGTTAATGTTCAACCTCCCTTGTCTCGTGTCCAGAGTTTCTCCATTTCACATGAAAAGGACATCACAGCATAGATGACAAATTGACAACAGCTGCAACTCTTAAGACAAGAATCCAGAAACTGTTGCTTTTATTAGAAATGACTGGAGTGAATGATGTGAAGTGAATAATGATCTTCTTGGGATGGTTCCCGCCTTAATATTTCACAGTAAGTGATGATCTCCCAAACATAAAGGGTGTCGTTGCATCCATATTTCATTGCAGAACAATGTAGTGTTACTGACATACACAAGCAGGAAATGTGCTTACAAAGCATCAAAAGAACTGTCGCACAGTATGGATGGCTGCAGAATAATATAGGGCACTGCTGGATGGATGTAACAAGCTTCACAGCTACACGCATCATTTGATCACATAATACAAAGCTAGTGTGTGCGTCTACGTGCATGACATGCATCATTTGATCAGGTAATATAAAGCTTTGGTGCCTGTGTTTGTGCACAAGTTTGCCTGACATGCATCATTTGCCCATATACTACAAAGCTCCAGTATGCCATAAGTGTGTGTGTGATATGCATCAGCTTGGGAAGAAAAAGCCTGAGTGCATGCTTGTATCTGTTTGTCTACAAAATGTGTGACATGCATCATTTACTTAGATAATACAAAGCCTGAGTGTATGTAGGCTACAAACAGTGGTATATCTAACAAGAGAGCTTTCTGAATAGGAAAGTGATGAGTCCTGTCAGTTCTGAAGCGCACACACGCACACAAACAAAGATGCACACATGCTGACTTTTTGCTAATTTAAGCACAGGACGAACCTACAGACAAGACATCAGACGGCAGAAGCAGATTCAGACACACGCAACTTTTGACACAAGCCAGTAAACGAGCTAAGTGAGATACTTGTGTCTAGAAATATGCACAGGGCATACGCTGGGGCAAGCAAACACACAGCACACACACATAAAAATGCAGACATACTGACGGAGACACGTGTCAGGAAAGCACCACATAAATTGGGGCATGCATTATTAACTGTCTGGGGTTTTCAGAGCTTGCATTGGGACAGCTGTATCTCCAAACAGGCAGATATTAGAGAGCAAGACAGGGAAACTCTGTGCATGACAACAACTAAGCAATCAATAATTCAATGACTCAGTCAATCAATCAACTCTTTGGCAGCTTTACTCATGACAAATGGATTTTGCCCTTTATTTAACAAGTCTGGGTGACTGAAACAATAGCAAAGAACATCAGCCCTAATAATGTCTACATATGCCAAAAGTAGTCCATACATTAACAGAAGAAATACAGATGCATTGTGGGGTAACTGCATCTGAAAGATGTCTGGGAATATCTGGCAACGCTACACGTTTTGGTAAAATCCAAATGTTTTGGTATATCAGCACCTGAAATTTCTGCTGTTATCACAAGACAACCATCTGAATTTTGTCAACATTTAAATTATGTATTCTACGACTCATCCAAAGTAATAACTGTACTGGAAAGAAAAGGGTGCAGCAGGTGGAATTACATTTTCTCATCATTATACTGGGGTGGCAGGATAATCGTTCACGGGAAGCCATCAGCTCGACACCACTAGAGGTAATGAAAAACACAAAACAAACCTTTACACTAGAAGCAAAGCAGGTCTTCATACACACAAAAATGTGTGTGGTGACAAAAAAAGAGTCAATAACGACCACGAAACCCAGCAGTCAGAATTGCTAACTGGTACTTATACTTGGTATTATATCAATTATTATAAGAAATTATGAGTTTTTTTGCCACTGCAGCAAAAACCATAACATAAAACTCTTTTTGAACAATGAAACACAAGCTTAAGATCTTAAAACAACATAAATGACATTCATTATGTAGTTCTGAAAATACATGTTGATGTCTCATTTTCAAAAAATAAATACTTTAAATGAAGTTACACAAACTTTAATCAGAGTATAATACAGATCATCACTCATTTCCACAAATTAAAATAACAAAATAGGAACCATCACTTTCCAATTGAGCAAGCTGCAGGGTAACAGTCAGATCACCCTCAGACTCTCATCCTACAGATGATCATAATGTCCTGAATGTAGAAACTACTTGAGTTGTACTTTATCTGTGAAACAGCAACACCAGTAGTCAGTGGGAAAGACTAAACAAAGCACACATGTAGCTTTTTCCAAAGCAAGGAATTGCTCAACTCTCATAGAAATAATCAGTACTTGAAAAATATTCTAATTAAAATCTAGTATAACTTACTTATATCCAAAAGATGTATATAAAAAGTGGTCAGTGAAGCTCACTGACCTATCACTGTCCATGCTGTTAATATGTCTTAAGATACTGAAATCACTAGGTTTGGCACAGAAGTTACTGCACAGTGCTGGAAAATGAACCCAGGACTCAATACAGTTTCTGTACAATAAAGGCCAAGATGACTGCTGCCAGTGTGAGCGCGATCCCCAGTTTCTTCAGCACTTCTCTGTCCAGACCATCAGAGCCAATCAAGAAGGTGCACGAAGGAGGCTTGGATGCAGGAACATGGACTCCATTGACCTTTTGTTCCTGTGTGGGAAAACAAGTAGATTGCATAACCACATTTAACTCACATTAAAACAGTCAAGTTTTTGATGCATCATTTATACAGAGTAATAGTTTAAAAAAGTGAATTTTAGCATCTCACGTGGCATGTAAATACCCATCTGCCATGTATATACACAAAGACAAAGACAAAGACGCGCGCGCGCGCACACACACGAAAGCAATCTCACTTTCTCAAAGACACTTGTGGACACATAGATCATTGCAGTTTATATCATGTACATACATCATTACTATGGAACCAGCTGGACACAGTCACAAATCAAGCAACAACAACAACAACAACAACGTCATTCATGGATTATAGATGTTGTTTACTATTTACATTTAAAAATACATCTATGGATGCTGGCATGGTAGTGATATTTTATGAGCCCAAAGGAAAATCACAGTGATTTATCATTTCCTCTACTTGCACACTTCTGTCTCTTCCTAACACCTTCTGTCTCTCTCCATCTGCTTCCTCTCTAGAACTCAGCTTCATTTGGAAACGAAGACAATAATAAACTGAATTTAAAATGCAGTGCTTTTTTCAATACTTTGTGGATGAAAGCATTCATAAAACCGGCCATTTGCTTATGCAAATGAGTGCATTTCAATTATGATGCTATTATCTCTGTGTAAGCAGTTAATGCAGCTTTGTAGTGATCCAATTATTGGAGAGTGCTGTCTGTTGAATGAAGCTGATGTTGAGAAGGTGCAGTGCGGTGTAGTTAGAGAAGCCTGGATAGACATGAGAAAACAGTCATCTCACTGTGTTACAGCATCACAGTCAAAGGAAGACAGTGGTGAAAGGACATGACTTTACTTGTACTCGTATTACATTGGTTTAACGTTGCTTTGTAATGGCTCAAGGGCTGGAGTCCCCCTGTGGGCCATCCCAGTTCAGCTCACAATGTCCTCAAATTAAAAAACAAAAAATACCCCCCCAAAATAAAAAAGACCAAGAATATAGAGGCAAATGGCTGCTGTTATATTTTTTTTGCTATTTAACTCTACAAAGTGCTTCATCAGTGACCTCTACAGTGGTGTATATGAGAAAATTGGCAATATGTAGGCTAATTTTCAGTGAGTAATATTTTCACTGAAGCCTGTAAACACGTTTCCACTCAGTGTGTGGGCCTTCACTTCTTTTTATTAAGTCAGTCTGGAAAAAAGACTCGCCCACTCCCAATCCAAAGCAAAGATACATTTGAGTTGAACTGAGGGGCTTCTGCATTTGGCATGTAATCAAATATGAAAAATTTGAACAATACACATGATCATATGATGCATGTATTTAAAAAAAGCCCTGCGATGAGAAAAATATCAAAAAGTCTTTTTTTTCCCAAGTGTTGATAGCTGTAATAATTCAGTTGGTCACAATGAATATTAATCACGAGCCCAATTTCTCCCAGGCCTCCACCCACCCACATTGATCATCTTTCTGTTTGATTACACATTTATATAATTTTATATAAATGTATGAGTGGAGAACTTAGGTGTGATTTGAGGCCAGGCCAATTAATTGATTGCTTTATAAATAAATAATCCTGCACAAGATGTGGTACTTTTAATTTCAGACTTAAACAAGTTGGATGAAGAGGACGGTGGGGAGGAAATCAATCGAAATGACCTTGCAGTAGTTGATGTACCAGTTCTCCTGCTTAACACATGCCTTAAAGTGCTTTATCATCATGGAATTAAATAATGCAGGGGAATAACGCAAGATGTGGAGTCCCCGTAATGTAGTTGTTTACACATTCGCCTTCCAAGCGTAAGGTCCCTGATTCGATTCCAGGTGGGGACACAAGCCCCTCTCACCATGGAGGGTTGCATCAAGAAGGGGATCCTGTGTAAAACCTCTATCAAAATACCAATGCGGATTAATCCGCTGTGACGACCCCTTGGGAAAAATACAAGGGAGCAGCTGATGGTACATCAATATATTCCTTGTCTCTTTAATGTGTAACAATAGTTTCCACTTTTCTTTAGTCTTCGATCTTTATTTCAAGGTAGGATGCTCAGGTCAGCAGCAACAAAGAAAAGTTGCAAATTGAGTAGAAATTTCAGAAAGCATCTTTGTGTGCAAACCTAAGATATTTTAGATGTATGACCTGAGAGCAAAGACTTTGTTGAGTAAAAACGCCTACCTGTATGTATAATATGCATTCATATGAAACCTAGTGTCAGTGCACGCCTACACGTGTTGCACACACATGGCTGCACGAATGAGCAGCTGCACAGTGTCTGTCCTTTGCCTCACTATCCTCCACATTACTCCTGGTGGTGGTAAATGCTACCTTGCCACCCACGCTTCGCCTCAACACGCTGTCATGAATGGTTTCCTGTGTTACAGCGCACAATGGAGGATGGATAGTATGACCGACAACGCCTAGGTGACACATCGCAAAGTCACTTACTGTAACTTCAGACAATGGGTGCAGAGAGAATCAGTAACAGTTGTCTAGCTGACACATTCGCATTTACTTAATGTTAGGATCATGGCTCGACTCCCTCATGGCAAAGTGATATGCTGTTTTGTTATAAAAGATGCTTAAAAACAATAAAGGTGTTTTCTGGTAGTGTGTATTTAGACAGTGGGTGTTAGGCATGTCAAGTGGCAGTACTAGACACTTGCCACTGGACCTCTTGAGTGCAGAAATGGTATCATGATCATAACACCTCATTTAGTTCAACACCACTATATTTGTAATTTTCTGTGAAGGTACATGCTCAGCATTTTTAGAAAGTTTTAAGGGAAAATAACTGGCAGGTGAGGCCAAGATAAATAATTAAAACTGTGACAAATAGAGAGGTTTACAAAGAGTAAAGGACTAATGAAATAGGAAATGAAAGTTGAGCATCAAACCCATTATGTTTCTCTATGCTGATAGGCCAAGTACATCACCTTCTTTTCTAGGCTTCTATTTATCTGCCTCTCTGCAGGTGTCAGAAGGGACACTGAATAGTACAGTCTAAAATCTATTACTTGTAAGAGGGATAAGTGAAAATCCAAGTGCCAATAGGTGCGTGTCAGCACAGTGGGAGGCAGAGAAGGAGAGGAGCAAAGAGGGAAGAAAGGAAAACTGAGAAGAAATGGGAAGAGAAAGAAAGGGAGCAAAAAGAAGATGAGAGATGTGGCTTTCAGTGATAGTTTACCACCTGCTAGCTGGCATGCTGAGTTTGTGCATTTCTCTGAGAAAGACAGCTGGCATTTGTGAGTGAGAGTGTGTGTGTGTGTGTGTGTGTGTGTGTGTGTGTGTGTGTGTGTGTGTGTGTGTGAGAGAGAGTGTACATGTGGAGACCTGTGGTAGATAATGTCTGTCTCTCTGCTCACAGCAGTAGAACACAGCAAAATAATCCCTCTGAAAATCATCTAACACTACACCAGGAGTACAGACTGGCTAGCACAGCCAGATACTTTTTGCCTCAAGGTCTAAGCCTCTCAAATGTCTCTCTGTTTCTTGGAGAAAAAAAACCTCTTGCTCCAATTCCACATATGCACCTTTTTTTAAAAACAAAATCTGCCTGCGCGTCTGGTGCAGCCTTTGCCAATACACTGACATATTCACACAAAAACACACACTGTGAAACGCACAACACATCACGAGAGCCAGAAAGCACAGTGCACAATGGTCACATTTCTCACATGATCCTCACCAGCTGTCAGTGTCACTCTAGAAACACAGAGACCATGGAAGTTTTTGTGTGTGTGTGTGTGTGTGTAAACAGATACTGTAACAGGCTCCTTAGTCATGGCTGATTCCACAAAACCATAATGACAATCACAGTGTGCTGTATCTGTATTTACAACAGAATATAGGAATAGTAGTGAAAAATGAGTGACTATAAAATTAAAGGAAGCAGAGAACTATACAGATGGATAGTGAGAGTGTTGTTGATACAGATAAAGACAAATACAGTCGTGAAAAAAAAAGTTTTTATAAGACTCTATACTAAGTAAGGGTAAGTAGCAGCCAGGTGTTACATATCAAGTCCACTGGGTGATACACATCAGACACCACAACAAACTCCTCTGTATACCAAGGTATTCTAGAGGCAAATGTGACAGCTAAACCTCGGCCCACACTGGATGATGCAATAGGATGATGATCCCTAGCACACCAGAAGATCTACAACAGAATGGCTGAAAATTATGAGAATCAAACTGTTGCAATGGCCCAGTCAAAGTCCAGACCTCAACCCAGTTGAGCTGTATTGGCAAGACCTTAAGAAAGGCACAAACAAATGCCTGTAAACCTCAATGAACTCAAGTAATTTCATAAAGAAGAGGGGGACAAAAGTCCTCCACAATAATGTGAGAGACTATGCCATACAGACAACAATTACTTTAAGCTATTGCTGCTAAAGGTGGTTCTATGAGCTACTGAATCATGAGACGTACTTAGTCTTTCACATGAACGCGTAGAGTTCTGTGAAAAGTTTCTTTTTCACATGACTGTAGATAGGCAAATGAACAGACTGACAAGAAAAAGTAGTAGTCTGAAAATTTTGTCTTCTCCCTCCAATTGTTCACAATATTATATGGGCAAGGTATTATGGCAAGCCCTTTTAACATTTAATCAGTAGTTCTAATAATAATCACATTTAACTTGTTAGAAATCCACGATAAAGTATTTATAAAGTACAGTCAATGGCAAGGGATACTGAGTTTGCCATAAAGGGTGGGGATCACTACTGAACACCTGCCTTTCCAAACTGTCACCCTCTGAGAAAACTGTAGTTATTAAAAATATCTGCAAATCATCACTACTAATGAAATTTTTTTTTCTTTTACTAATTAATTTCCCACCATTATAGATATTTGTGACTTCATTACAAGTAGTGAACTTTTACAACCGACTTCTACTTAGATTCAGTTAAAGTTATCCTTTCAATTTTGATGCATCAGAATTTTGGTTATAATGCCTACAACTCTATTCTTTCTGGTCTAAATGTTAATCCTTTACATCAACAAATCAATTCACAATAATAGCTAGCTGCTGTTCAGGCCTGACAAGGCATCAGACTTCAGGCAGCCTCAGCCTGTAAAGGATTCTTGACAAAATATAAAAAATGAATAATCAATCCATCAATCAGTGCAGCAATCCAGCCACACGTCCATCATCCATTAAGTACTTATTCAACTCAGGGTTGCAGGACAATTAATTTATGATTATGGTAATCTGTATAATTACTTTTAGGCCAGCCCCTTGAGGGAAAAAAGTTTGCACTACACTGTATCAGTTCAACAATCGCATGTTGTTAAGGGGCAAAAAAATTGAAAAATTGTGTCACTGTCCAAAACTGTTCTGGTCTAACTGTATTTGCCATTTATGCAGACTAAATTTCATCTAATTACATCATAGAAGGTGTAATATCATAGGCAAAGCAACAGAAAAGTATTCTATGCTTCTATCAGCCAAGTCTATCCAAAAACAATGAGAAAAATTTCCACCGTGGTAAAGGCTACTGTTTGCTCCGGTATTATCCGGTATAATAAGGTTTTGTTATGGTGTTTAAATTGAGTAAGTGGTCAGAAGGACTATTGTTGAAGTAAACTAAATATGTGATGCCATCTGTACCATAATTACCAAAGTAATGGAGAACTATGTTTAAATGAAATTATCTCAACAGATTTGCTATGGACACTAAAGCCCTAACCAACTTCTATCATTGAAGAGCCAGTGACATCCTTTCACAGACATACTGTAGAAACATCATGAGTGTATTGGACGTAAGTGGACACATATCATTACTACTAAATAGCAGACATGCACAAATATGTTTTTCCTATGGAAAAAGGTTCACGGTTACGCACTGACTAAATACCGAAGGACAGTACACGTGTATGCAGTGATGTACTGGGTGTTTAAACACATGACGGTGTTCAAACACATGGCAGGCACTCGCACACAAACGGAAAAGGCATGTGTTCTCAGGAACAGGGAAACAGTACAAAGACGTAACATCAAAATAACATTTGTAGATAAACACATACATTTTACATGAGCACTTGGTGGAAAAAAAGGTCAGTGTGATAGTGAGAGAAGTACTAAAAAAGAAGGCACAAGAGAAATTTGCCTGCTTCCATGAAAAAGTGCAAAACGTCAAAAAGGAGGACAACAAGTCGATCAGGGTTTTGGGATCATTTTCTAGTTGAAAAAAGAGAATAAAAGATAGGATGGGATAGTGTTTTACTTTAGTTATGTATCACACCTTGCTGTTCAGTGCTTTGTGACTTCTGAAGATACTGAACTTATTATTGGTATTGGAAAATGAGCTAAAATGTCAGTAAATGTAGCTGAACTGATCATTTTTTGCTCCCCACGGAAACACTTCTTTTGTAATATGTGCTACCTGCAGCTGTCAAATGGAAAAAGAAGTTTCCTTAACTTGCTTATATTTGAGCTATTTGCACATGTAGTCTTAAATGAGCATTGAGTTCTCGCAGTCTTTGAACCAATATCTAGTCTTTGTGTTTGTCACATAATTTCATTTCTGTTCATTTCTGGTTTTAATAGCCACTCACAGGGATACTTGTACTTTATTAGGTGCGCATGTTTAATTGCACATTAATACAAATATTTAAACGACCAATCACATGGCAGCAACTCAGTGCATTTAGACATTGCATACATGGTCAAGACAACCTGCTGCAGTTCAAACTGAGCATCAGAATGGGGGATAAAGTTGATGTGACACTTAACCTTGTTGGTCCTGGACAGACTAGTCTTAGTAGTTTCAAAAACTGCTGATCTATTGGGATTTTCCCACACGACCATCTCTATAGTTTATAGAAAATGGTGAAAAAAGAGAAAAGATCCAATGAGTAGCAGTTCTTCAGGTGAAAATGCTTTGTTGATGCCAGAGGTCAAAGGAGAATGGCCAAACTGCTTCAAGCTGATAGCAAGGCAACAGTAACTTAGATAACCACTTGTTACAACCAAGGTATGCAGAAGGGCATCACTGAATGCATAACACATTGTATCTTGAAGCAGATGGGTCAGCTGCAGAATGCCCACCCCGACGGACTGTTTATAATCGCCGGAGATTTCAACCATGCAAATCTCAAAACAGTACTCCCTAAATTCCATCAGCATGTGGACTTTGCTACGAGAGGGACGAACACGCTGGATCTTGTTTACACAAACATACCCGGCGCGTATCGTGCGGAGCCCCGCCCCCATCTCAGCAACTCTGATCACATGACTGTGATGATGATCCCAGCATACAGACCACTCATCAGACGCTCCAAACCAGCTCTGAAACAGGTTAAAACCTGGCCAGCAGGAGCCATCTCTGCTCTTCAGGACTGCTTGAGTGCACTGACTGGGACATGTTCAGGGAGGCTGCAACCAACGGTGAT
>VUQH01032195.1:0-23161 GCA_015106775.1 Etroplus canarensis
TATTTGATTTGGCACAGTTTTTACACCGGATGCCCTTCCTGACGCAACCCTCACCATTTACCCGGGCTTGGGACCGGCACTAGGACTACACTGGCTTGTGGGCCCCTGTGGCTGTTATTTTTTAGGAATAATAATTCTTAGGAATAAGATGCAGGAAGAAATAAATGTGGAAAGTCTGGAGCATGTAAGTTTGGCTCAGGGTACGAGAAAAAACTCCTTTGTAAATGTATAGTAATATTTTGTACATTTTTAAATGGAAACAAATATTATTTCTATAGTAAAGGTTTTCTGAAATATTATGCTAAAACTTGCAAAGGAGATAGTTTCCTATTAAACATGCCTTAACTTGTACAAATGTTCAGTAGAAAAACTACAGAGTAATAAATACTTTCCGGGCATTTTCTGTTCTGTTCACTAGGCTTAAAGAAGAAGTGCTATGAAAGTAAAAAAGCAAAAAATATTTTCACTTGTACCTTCTCACTTAAACCTTTTAATTAACACATAAGTACCCCTTTTATCCGGCCTTACGTGACCCACATTCAATGAAAAACAAATTTTAAACCTTCGCAATCTGGTCTCATCAAGACATACCTGCCCCAATCCCAGTGCTGGCCATCTTCCCTTCCAGCTCTGTGAGAGAGGAATCCTGGAGAGATGACTGGAGTGATGACTCTTTTGAGCTCTCCTCATCTGTTCCCAAGTGGTTCTCATCTTGCTCAGGCATGTCTGGAACACCAGGAGTAGTGGGAATATCATCTGGTGGGAATGTTCCTACCGGAGACTGCAGGCCCACTGGGCTGTCGGTCTGTGGCGTCTGACGGTCTGTGCTGCCATTAGTGGAGGAGTGGACTGATGTGGGAAGAAGCAGGACATTTGGCTTCTTGGGGACTGGAGGTGGAACCTGGAAAGGAATGAGAAAATTAAAAAAACTGAAAGGAGATTTTCTTAAGAATAAAGATATATAAATTTCATTGACTGTGAGAGTGTTATTTCAACCGTTTGCCTTCAGAACTCATTCAAAGATAACCACGAGGACACTCCTAAAAAACTGAAAGCATTTTTTTTTTTTTTTTTACCTTGGGCTTCTTTTTGTCCGATAACTCTGCCAGGCAGGAGATTGTCATCCTTGAAGGAAGTGTCTTGCTTTTGTCCTGGAGCTCTGGGGCATCTTGATTACTGCAGGGTGAAGGGAGTGAGCCTCCATCTTCGGGTCCAAGACGGATCTCTTGGTCAGCATCAAATTCAGGCTCCAGCACTGGGTCTTCCAGGAGAGGCTGAGGGTCTGGAAGAGGAGGCAGATCAAACAGGGACTGGGAGTGGGGGAGGAATGGGTGATCATAGGCAGTCTGTGGGGCAGTGGTAGAATTTGAATCTGGGAGCACAGCAGGATTTGTTGGAGCTTGTGGTGGAGGTTTTTTAGGTTTTGGCTTTTTCATGACTTTATAGATGTTACCTAGAGGCACTGGTCGGTCCACAGGTGAGGGAGGAGGTGAATCAGGGGCCAGAGGTGAAGTGGAGGAGGGAGAAGGAGACTTAAGAAGAAGGTTCATGGGCCGTTTGGGCAAGGGGGGTTTAACAGCAACAGGTGGTTTAGGTTTTGGAAGAGTGGGCGGTGGGCTAGGATCCTCACCTAGATCGCGGCCATGCTGTTCTTCTTCAATGGTGTCAGAGGCCCCATCAGGGCAGTCCTCTAGATCACCACGAGAAACAGAGCGAAGCCGAACAGTCTTCAACTCATTCTGGGTAACCATAGGCAAAGCCTGCGAAGAACTAGGGCTGATTTTTCCTGGCTTTGCTGCTGTCGAGGTGTCAGAATGCCGTCTGCTGGCCTTTTGCTTTGGCTTGATTGATGACAGCTCCAGATGTGCATTCCCAGGCATTTCGAAGGACAATCTAGACCTAGCAGCTGGGTCCTTAGGTGATGGTAATGATGATTTCCTCTCTGGGATCTTGGGGCGCATTTTACACCCTGTTGTACCCACTGACCCCTGACCTGCCACTTGACTGAGTGGAACAGTTGGGGTGGGAGTCTCTGACTGGCTGGAATAGCCACTTGAAGGGGACATAAGTCCAGGGGGTTTGAAGGGGGATGATGCCTTGACGTCAGTCTCCATAGAAAGCTGTGAGGGTGATGTGGCTCTGGAAGTCGAGGGTGAGTCAAGAAGGGACTCTGAGCTACCTTTCACTTTCATACATTCGATCACTGTGGTACCTGTTGCTGTGCTGGAACCCGACAGAGACCTGAGAAAGAGAATAGAAGTGATGTGAAGGGTAGAAATGAGAAGAGAAGAGAAGAGAAGAGAAGAGAAGAAAAAAGGTGACTGCATTTATTTTTGCCAAGCAAACTTCCAGGATACCTAGTAAACTGCATAAGAAAATAGTTAATTAAGCATAAAGAAAAATAATAACTTTGTAGAACAAGTCCTAAACATTTATGTGTAGTTTTTTTTACCTGTAAGGGTCATTGCTCTTCCACTCCCCTAGTTGCCAGTGTGTGGGAAAGGTAATTTCTGTCTCTCCCTCCCTCTCTGGTGCCTGGACTTCTAGACTTGGAGGTCCATCATTTCCTCCTTGGCCTGACTCCCGCTCGCCAATACTGAGTTTAGAGGAGTTTGGCAGAAGGAAATCTGGCTGGAAGTCTGGGAAGTGATCCCTGGGGATGTGCAGGCTCTTTGGTCGGCCATCTCTGTAAAGACCACCGTGATGGTGGATTCTGCCCTCAGCTTCTCCAAGGTTTTTCATGAGAGAGACGCTCCTCACAGGAGGTGGTGGCTTTCGTTTGGACTTTTTAAGGGAGATAGAACGGGAGCGTAGTCGCAAACGACCTTCTGTGCTATAGTCTGAAGCTGTGACAGAGATTGTGTCAGTTGTACTTGCGCTGTCTTCTGAGCTTCCTCTAGGGTAGAGAAGGGCATAGTTCTCACCGAGGAAGTTGTGATACTCCTGATGGTGATCTATTGCCATTGAATTTCCATTCCCCGTAGATGTAATATTACCATCCGGTTGGCCTATGCCACCCTCTGTAAAACAAAAGGAACCGGAATCTGTGGGTGTGGACAGGGAACGCTCCCGAAACTTGAAGGCGTTCTGTGCTGCTATGGAACGTGCTGACCTCTCCCGCCCTCTCATTGCTTCCCCAACTCCACCGCCTCCCCCTCTTCCTCCATCCGCTGCAGCACCTTCTGTCTCACTGCGCTTCCCGATGCCCATATTATTCCCTGCTCTCCCAGAAGGATCTGTCACAGCCTTGAATGAGCTTGAATGTCCTGAGCTCACCAGCATCACCCCCTCCTGCATCCCTCCTCCTGAGGTACCGATGATGCTGTGCTGTTTGGGTGGTACTGCTGGGCCTTTGTTCTTATTGTAATTGTAAGGCTCATTCCACGCTCCGGGCGAAAAGGTGGAACCCTTAGGTCCGTTCCAGGAAGAAGTGGGCGTGTTTGAGCACAGCAGCCCAGAGTGGTCCATAGTTTCTGGGTGAAGCTGATCTGGGGCACGCTGCCCCAAACTGTTGTCTGTAGAGGGGAAGGAATGAAAATCAACATAAAAAACAACAAACAAAAGAACAACAAATGCAACTGACTGTGGACACTCACACTGAACAATAAAAGCTTATAATAAAAACTTCACAGCTTCTATCTCTAGTTGCCCATTAAAAACTGTTCTGACTAGCAAACACACAGCCTGTCTTGACAGTTGTAGCCTGTAGTTTCAAAAAACATACATACAGGGGACAAATTAAAGTAAAAAACACAGAAAGTGTCTTAAATAGGGCTTAATTGCATCTTCTCATTCAGTTGCATAGACCCTTTTTTCTAAAGAGGGATAGTGGACCCAAAGTTCTTACTTTGCAGGGCAGCTGGATTCTTGCACAAGATCCTGATCACAAGAGAACCCATCTTGCCATGCTTAAAGTTATGCACTGTGGCCTCCACAGGACCAATCAGCATCTATGGACATGTTTTAGCTGTGACAACAATGGGGGCTCTTAAAGAGGTTAGTACAAAAGCTATATCATAATTTGTATCAGAACTGGAGAGTATTTCTACATTAAATGATGTGCAATGGATGGCTTTTCCTCATGGAAAAGGTATTTTTCATTTTCTCCAGTCTGGATTTGACAAGAGTTTGATTTACCAAATGACTGGTTAAGGATGATAGAAAATGGTTCTTTAAATCACATGCCTTTTTCCAAACATTTCCAGTATGATTTCCCAGATGGTTCTGTAACAAATTATCTGGTATAACAGGTCACCTAATCATACCAGCTAAACCCCTTTCACAGCTGCAGACCAACCAGATTCACTTACTTTGGGGATCAAGGGATCAGGTTTTTCCTTTAATTTGTCACCTGTTTGTAGCTTCTGAAATCTAAGGGACATATTGAGCCTGCAATGAAATGATATCAGAAAATAACTGCAAAAGATCATGGTTTTTAAACAAATTATAAAATTAAAGTATACATTTCCCTTCATCCTTAAAACAAAAACTTCGTTTTCTTGCTCTTCTTGTGGCAGCTCCCGTTAGAGTCACCACAGCAGATCATCTGCCTCCATCTCACCCATTCATGCTCTTATGTCCTCCTTCACTACATCCATAAACCTTCTCTGTGGTCTTCCTCTTTTCCTCCTTCCTGGCATCTACAACATCCTTGCCCAATATATCCACTATCCTTCCTCTGAACATGTCCAAACCATCTCAGCCTTGCCTTTCTGACTTGGTCTCCAAATCTTGATACGAAAATAACTGAATTTCTTATTTAAAAAGTCAGATCTAGCTTATGCTGTCTATATATTATCTGCTTTTTCTGTCCGCAATTAAGGCCCTATTCAGATTAAGCTGTTTACATGAACTCTTCATACCCTCTGATTCAATGTCCCTGATGTGGAAAATAAACCAATAAGGCTTGAAAAGATCCTGGCTGCAAGCACTAAAACACGGATGAATGCAAATCTAAGGAAAAGAAATAATTAACATAACATTAATCTAAATAATTTTCTTTGCTTCAATAAAACTCCTTAAAACCACTGCAGAAAGCAGTCATTTATCAAAAATCTTTGCTTTGTAGTGTTACATCTTTTTTTATTAGCTAAAATTAGTATCACTATCAGGTGTCCCCGTAGCGTAGAGGTTTACACATTTGCCTTACAAGCAAAGGGTCCCTGGTTCGATTTCAGGTAGGGACACAAGCCCCTCTGATCATGGAGGGTTGTGTCAGGAAGGGCATCCGGCAAAAAATACTCTGCCAAATTACCAATGCAAATTAATACAAGGGAGCAGCCAAAGGTTCATTTTACTATCAATATGAGCATCCTGGACAGCGTTAGCTGGTTAAGTCCCATCGAGAACATTTAATGTACCCTTGCTAAGATAATGAAAAAGGATACACACATATATTTTTAAATTTGCTGCATAGCATAATTTCTACCTTTTCCCATCTGTCTATAGGGGGAAGAAAAAATAACACTGTTTCTAAAGCCAAAAAAAGTTCTACTACTAACAGTGATATGAGAGATTTTATCTGACATAAGAGAAGTTCACGAGTAGAGGAATTTCATTCTGAGAGGACCGGTTCCTTTCTTTACCCTCTCTTGTCTTTGAAGGTGCGGCACACTTTGTGTGAGGAGTAATAGGATCTGCAACATGGAAGGCTGAGGAGGTGGGGGAATGGAGGAAAGGTAAGAGCTCCCCGTAATGGTCACACACACCTGCAGGTAAGGTTGTGTCGAGGTCAGAGTGTGTCTTCCTCAGTGGGAGGTTCTGGTGCGGGGTGTCGGTAACAGGCTCCAGGGAGTGGGGCTGGTGGGGGAAGGGGTCCCCAGGAGAGGGGGATGGGGACAGGGAGTGCTGGAGGAGGTCGACACCGTGGAATTTTAATCCTCCCGCTTCACCTGCAGGAGGAAGACAGGAGCAGAAAGGTCAGCAAGAGGAAGTGAAGACTAATTTTACTTGACACGCACTGAATTCAATCAAACAATAAATCCAATCATGTTGTTGACATGGCAATAAAGTATTAGATTATGACTCTTGAGGGATAGAGATGTGAAGGGAGAACATTTGATCTGATTTGAAGTCTCTCTTAAAAGGCTGCAGTGTTTTCCACTCATATCTTTCAAGATGGTCAGGACAAACATGATTTATGGCATCTATTAAACTCAACACATTTACTCACTCAGGTTAAAATGTATTTTTAGTGAGCTACAATGTCGAATATAGTCATGTATAAACCTCAGGAGGCAACCTCTGGCGCTAAAAATGAGGAAAATGCAGAAGCACCAAAAACTGCAGTGCCTCAATTGGCCACTTGAGGCTGGCTCCAAAAGTAAGTCAATCCCCAAAGGCTCCCATGTTAAAATGCCCAGCTTCAGCCATAAAAATAACACATTTACAGCCTGATATAAAAAGCAGTTTTGCTTTCTACAGGGAATGTCACACTTTGGACAGCTATACAGAGGGAATTTTTTTCTTTTTTATATACTGTTTAAATTGTATTAAAGTTTAAATTTATGAATGGCTTGATGCCAGTTTTCTATTAAGTGTCACCTCAGTACTGGATCTCTCAACCTTAACTTAGGGAGCATTTTCATTGCTCCAAAAGGCACGAATAACACGGCTTGCTGTTTTGTTAGCTGTACCAACAGTCTGTCCGTGCTTCTGTGGTAAGTTTTTGTGTGTTACTTGACATTAATTAGACAGCATATTTGTTCATGAATATGTGTACAAATGAAGCTCTTGTCTAAATTCAGCTGCTCCAGCCACAATAATAAAGTTTAGGCTTCATAGCACACATTCACAAACCAATGGGTGATGTTCAGCTTCTGTAAAAAGATTATGATTTGGATTCACATTCAGCAATTTTACAGAACTCCTATTGTGCACATCAGAGGTGCTGCTTGTCACCAGGAAATGCAGGTAACCACCTGGGGCCCCAGGCCAGTGGGGGGCCCCAAACAATGCACAAAGTTTGCAATGACAGTAGGAGTTATCTGACCTCCTATGTGGGGGTGGGGCAACTGACTCCACTCACTTCCATTGCAAGTGGCCTTCATGATTCTCTTTATGCAAACATAATGACAACAACGAAAGCCACTCAGTGGAAATGAAGAGGAATTATCTTTCTGGGAATCATGTCAGAGAGAAGAAAAAAGAAAGATTGTGGTAAGTGGACCAAACAATAATAATTAAATATAATGCTAAACAAGTGGTACAGGTCTAGCCTTAATTGTGGGGGAGAGACACTTGAGTAACATTACTTTCAATAGCATCACATTATTTATTTAGTTTACTTTGATGTTTAACATTAGTTAGCTAGCAGAGCAGCCTAGTGTTTCCAGGTCTGCTGGCCATTTGATGAGTAGAAGCTAGTAGTTACAGTATTAATATTGTTATAATGTCAGGGCATTTACAAAATAACAGTGATGATAATGGTTGGAGGGCCCCCCTTTTAATTTTTGCATAGGGCCCCAACAGACTCTATAATCACCACTGGTAGATGAGTAGAAGTTTATTATTATGTCTGCCTAGGAAGTGTTTTCATCTGCACTGATTTGTCTGTCTTTGTATTTTCTATGTGCAATAAACTAAAAAAACAAACAAAAAGATTTTAATGAAATGTTTTTTAAGGGTGGGGTGTGGTACAAGTAACATTTTGGAGTTACTCCAGTCACAGTCTGGATCTGGGATTTTTTAAAAATTAGTGATGGAGTATGTCTATTTTTTTGTTTGTTATTTTCATGTTGTGCAAGTTATATTTGTTTGAAAAACTTTATTAAAGTTTTCCAAAATATACAGTAGCTGTGCTTGAGGCACCTTTGTAATTACCTCCACCAAGAGGCTATGTTTTCACCAGCATTGGCTTGTGTGTTTGTTTGTCTGAGTGCAATATAACTCAAAAAGATATGAATGGGTTTTAATGACATTTCTTTGAGTGATATTGGGTGGGGTGAGGTACAAGTAACAAGCCATTAAATTTCAGAGGTGATCTGGATCATGATCTGGATCCAGGATTAGTTATGGAGTTGGAGCCAAAAAGAAAACTGTCATTACTGAGACCTGCTCTGACGTATGGTTTTGTAGACAGTGACACTGACAAAAAGACAAGAGGTGGAGCTGGAGGTAGCAGAACTAAAGATGCTGAGATTTTCACTGGGAGTGACCAAGATGGACAGGATTAGAAATGAGTACATCAGAGGGACAGCTCAGGTTAAGCAGTCTTGAAACAATATCACAGAAGCAAGGTTGAGATGGTTTGGACACGTGCAGAGGAGAGATAGTGGATATATTGGACAAAGGATGTTGAAGATGGAGCTGCCAGGCAGGAGGACAGAAGGGGACGTAAGGGACAGGGTGAGGCGGAGGCAGATGATCCGCTGTGGTGACCCCAAACAGGAGCAGAATACTGAACATATGTTTTTCTCAAATAACAAGAACTAACAGTGAAATCATTGTGCTAACGTGTCATTGTCCTGAGTTTGTTAAAGTTTTGTTTTGTATGTTTTTATGTTCTGTTATTGCAGCCTTCTTTTATGCTTATTCTTTAGTTAAGTCTTCCCTAAGTTTAGTTATTTTAGTTCTTTAGATGTTTCCTGCTGTGTTCCTGCCTTTTGTCAAGTTTGGTCTATGTTCTCTGTGATGTTTCCCGTTTCCTGTTTTATTTTGTAATCAGTCTTGTCTGTTGTATTATGTTCTATTTTACTTCCTGCCCTTGACTGTTGCCACCTGTGCTCCTCTCCCTCCTGTTTCTTGTTTGGTCATTAAGCCTGTGTTTATTTACGCCCCAGGCTCTCTCTGCTCTTTGTCATGTTATCTGCCTTCTATGGTTTAGAGCTGCCTGCTATTGATTAGAGTTCTCTGTGCTATTCAAGTAAAGTCAAGTTTTCCCCTTGCTCCATGTAATTATTGTTTCAGTTTGGATTTTTTTTTTTTTTTTTAAATCAGCTTTCATAAAGCTCACTTTCAGTTCTACTCACCACCTCAGCCTTTGCATTTTGGGTCCACCTACTTCCACAAAACCTGACACATTGACTGCTGGAGGCAGATATTCATAGTCAAGGAATCACATTATGGGGTAAAATTATCATGGTACTATTGTTTTTAGGTATAATGGTATCATGGGGAGACTGTAGTCTCGGCGAAGGTTTGTGTTCTTCTAAGTGTGTCTAGTTTTATTTTAAAATCCGTAATATTGATGGTTGTTGACAACATTCAGCAAGAATTTTTACTACAGCATTTGTTTTTAATTGTTCTACTTGCACTTTTTGTTCTAAAATTTAACTGTCTCACCTTCATCCACAAAATCTTATATAATTCTGATACAAGTGCCAGAGGCACAGGCAGCACAAGCACATACAGTCCAGTTGCCAATAAGACCGGGGAAAATATGGACTATGAAGGCAATTTCAGGATAAACATTTTCACAATTTGTCAGAACAACAAAGTCATGTCAGCTCAGGTGTTTTTTTCAGTGACAGCTCTTGAATATTTTTCACCATAAAATAAGATAATTTTGGGAATCTTTGTTCCCCAGTTAATACAATGTATCCATCTTTTTTAAATCAAAGCTGTCAATTCCAAAATACATGAACTCTAGCCAGATTGTTTTCTCTCCTGTATAATAAGGTTTACTCTAAAATACAACATAGGAACAACTTTTTATGGAACAGAGCTGTTAGTATGAGAGGTCTTTTTTAAATCCACACTTTTCTGTATTTCCTGTCACATAATTGCTGATCCTTTGAGCCACTACTATTTAAAATGGCCTCTGGCACAACAGGTTTTTGGGAAGTGACATAAGCAATGCTCAAGAGTTCACCAAATGGAGAAGAGTAAGCAGACTTAGTTTTATTTTCACCATGCCTCATGTACATGCATGATATTATCTATGGTAACTTTTTTAAACCACACTGGCTTACAACTGACACCACTGAGAAACCTGCTGCTCTGCTGTACTTCCTGTCCTCCTGATGTCTTTTCTGTGAGAACATGAACCCAATGAGTCATTGGCACCAGCAGGTACCTACTTGATTACCTTAATGACATGCAGTGCTGTTTCTCAACCATTTGCATAACTCATTCAGGCTCCCATTAAGCCATCAGCCTTGTTTAATAGCTACAGTCATATTGGATGCTGTCTGCTGCTAAAATTTATGTCCAACTACAAAATCATGCCATTTGATGAAGCTCTGTCTTCCTCTGGGAGAACATTAAGATGCTAAAAACAAAAAACTCAATGAGTCAAAAGAGCAAATACATAAAATGTAGCCAAATCAATAAATTACCCAACCAGTGCCAAAAAAATGAACAACTCAAGTATTTATTGTATAGTCACTAATACTGACAGTTGTCGCTAAGTAGCCAAGACACATCTCCACATTTCTGAGTCAGATTAGTCCAGCTCACTCCTTCCTCTCATTTCTGCCTTCCTCTTGTAGTAACACATTTCAAACCTTTGAGCGATTTGTGGGCACAAACATAAGACTAATAGCAGATATTCAGTAAAGAGTTACAGAAAAATCAACTGATAAAGATTAATGATGCAATTTGTAACCCAAATTTCAGAAAAGAGCTTAGACATGCAAAGGGTAGGAAATAGCGATGAGTTCAGTCTGAGATTTATATTTGGCGGTATGGTTCTGGGTGGCAAGGTGGTACGGATGTTAGCACTGTTGCCTCACAACAAGAAAGTCCTGCGTTTGAATCCACTGATTGACTGGAACTTTTTGTACGTGATTTGTATGTTCTTCCTGTGCCTGTGTGGGTTCTCTCCGTGTACTCTGGTTTCCTTCCACAGTCCAAACAAAGACTACATGTTAGGTTAAGTGCTTATTCTAATTTGGCCATAGGTGTGAATGTGAGCATGAATGGTTGTCTGTCTCTCTTTGTAATCCCTGTGACAGATAGGATGTGCCCTCCCTCTTGCTACAGCTCCCCCATGACCCTGAATTGGAGAAGAGGTTAAGAAAATGAATGAATGAATCATTTGATGGTGTGGCTCTGTTCTAGACAATAACTACAACAAAAATGACTTCAAGTCGGACAAAGCATGAAAGGCATAAGTGGGTTCCAAAGCAGCTTGCAGATATGCACCAACTTTGGGAATGGCTTAAAAATAGATATTGAATGAGATTTGCCATAGTATCAGCGGAACCATCAGTTGATGTGGTCTACAAAGGAGTTCAGCCATTATTTCCTGATGTACTTGGATTGCAGGCTCAGCTTGATTAATACTATGCTTAATTACTTGTTTGGAAAGCACAAGTCTTATCATATATTGTTCAGTGAAATCCATGGTAAGTCACAATTATATAGGCAAATATCATAGCTTCTAAATTACAAAAAACATTCCATGTTGCACTGGCTTTCTCCAGTATACAGATTTATTGACTTTCCTTTATGAGAAACATGGTTTCCATAACTAGGTGGGGGATTAGAGTTCTCCTGAGAAACATTTATTTCTCTGCCATATAACAAGTTTTAAAATTGTTTTTACAAGCATGTGCAGCCCAGTCTCAAAGGAAAATGTGTAGTAGCCCTGTTGGTACACAGCACAAAAATTGTGGCATGCCTCCTTTTTTCAGGACCTATTCGTTTCTATTACCAGGTGCTGACAACATGTGACTATCGGCTGTCTTTGTCTTAGCAGAGAAGCATTCTGACAAAAGTCAAGGGTCACAGAACTCTCTCCCATGATACAGTGTGGTACCATTATGGCTTTCCTGTTTCTTATCAGCTTTGTTTCCTTATCAGTGTGTGTGTGTGTGTGTGTGGATGTCTGTCTCATAACTTCCTGAAACCTTTTGCATTTTTATAGGCAGTCATCTGTTTATAGTTAGTTATTTTAGACCGAGTGGCTTTTTGGGCTTGTTTAAGCACCACTTGGTTAAGTGCAAGAAAAGATTACAGATTCTGTTAAAATATACCTGTTCGTCATCAAAACAAAGCTTGATTTTGCATTTGAGTTTCTTTGAGTAACATGATTACTTAGAAACATCTTAACACTGCACAAAAACTATTTTTTATTATAAACAAAAAGGAAATGTGAAAAATCTTGACTGGCTTGCACAGAACCCAGACCTCAACCTGCATCGAACACCTTTGGAATGAACAACAATGGAGACTGCTAGGCCGGCCCTCTCATCCTATATGAGCCCAAACTAGTTATTTTAATTCAACCCCCTCCAGTGCTAACAATAGTCATTAATAATACAGGTGTTCAGTCAATATCACTCTTCTGATTTCTGGATAATAGGAACTCTTCTTAATGGCATGCATGATTACATTCGGGCATATTCTAAAAAAAGGGGTGAAATGCTGAGATATCTGAAAAAAACCTTTTTGATACTACAAATGTTCATTTTTTAAGAAAGTGAATTTTGGAGATTTTAAGTCTTTTTTGAGTATGGCAAACCTGATTTAAGAAAAAGTACTTACTCCTACTACCTGAATTATTCATTGACTAACCTGTCTGTTTTTCTACCTGTCCTTTAATCACTCCATCGTTCCAAGAGCCCTTCAGTCATTCAGTCTGTGTTTATTTTTCCAACAATCTCTATTTACTTCATTCACTGATTGCCATTCAATCGCCATTCCCCTCTGTGCATGAATAAATGCAAGCATTTGAGTCAGAGCATCTCCATCCATCCCGCAGAGAGACTAAGCTGTGGCTCAGCTATTGAGTAGAGCTAAATATGACTTCCTGTCTGGCTGTCATGCATTCACCCACTTCCTGCTGGTCTGTCTGTCTCTTTAATGCTGATGCCACAGAGACAATTTTGCATCCTTCAGTCCTGGGCAACAAACTTTCCTACTTGAATATTCAGGGCAGCTTCCACTTTCTCGATCAGCCTCATCTCAAGCTGCTGTTAACAGGTTGTAAGTCTTCATGCTGCTTCTGCAGCCATAAATAATAGACTCTGTTTAAACTATCAGCCTTCAGCAGCCATCCATCACAATCTCTCTTCAGTATTGCCCTTGTATCACTAGTTTCCTGTCTGCTGTGAGTGTTAATGCAGGTGGACACAAGGGTTAGAAGACTGGGTGAACATATCAGCTACTGGAGATTTGGGCGAGAGAGACAGTTACCTGTTGTTATACCAAAACTAGCCGGTCAGTAAATTCTTACAACTTGATTTCCCAGTTGTATTTTTGAGATATATTATAGAAATTTGCAAAACTTGAGAATCTGCACCACACATCAAAGCATTAGCAGTGGATCTATTTCAGATCTAATTCAGTGTATCCAGTGGATGCAGGTGAAGTCTAGGAGACAGCGATTGGGTACAGCTACTTGCGTTGGTACACCTATTAAACCTGCCACAACCTTAATTTTAAAGCTTAAGAAAATCCAAATGTATGAATTTTAAAAAAATCTCACCTTGAAGAGTTGAAGGAGAACTAAAACTGCATTTTTGTACCAGGCTGTAAACATGGTTTTTAATGCTCTGAAGTTGTGCAATTTAACATGGAAGTCAGTGGGGATTAAGTTGAGTTTGGAGTCGCCGCCTAGTGGCCACTAGTGGAACCGCATTTTTTTTTTTCCACACCTTTCAGTCACAGGGTTGCTGCTTGGTTAGGTTTGGGTTTACAGTTTTGGTTAAACTCATTTTAGAAAGCTCACATTTTACATGCATTTTGACACACAGCTGCTTGAGATCACTTTGAACTTTGAAACATTGGTGTAATCAACTTCAAACTGAAACAAATAACCTCTGGGGTTGGGCAGAAGAGGCCAGTTTCCCTAGAAAACATCCCATCTTCTAGTTAGCTTATCACATTTGATCTTGTAAACCAGGAGTGTCAAACCTGGTTTACAAGACCTGCCAAACGGTCCACAATCCATAAATTTCAGACCTTTAACTGTATTTTCATCTGTTTTTCAATCCTCTTACTGACAAAGACATAAGCCATGGCCTGTCATACATTTTCTGTGAATTCACACATCATTTGTGTTATTTAATTACAGGATAAAGTCCTTTATTTCTTACAGTGTGAGCCCAATGAATCGTACTGATGAGTTTCTTTGACTTACTACAGCAGGGTTTCTTTAAAATGGGGAAAAACTGAGGTGTACTGTAATTATTTTACTGAAGACATCTCAGGAATTGAATTTGTAGTTAACCTTCTTCACACTGAAAGTAAGGGGGAGAAATTTGAGGGTTTTTTTTAATAGTTTACTGGTGCATCTCACTTAAGATGAAATTGAGCTGTATGTGGCCCATGATATAAATTGAGTTTTATACCCCTGTTGAAAACAGTTATTGCCAAAAGATGAATTATGTAATTGAGATTTCCAGAGTTCTATAATGAAAAGACTGAAGTTGAAGTAGCTGTAGTAGTATTTATGACTTCAACACAGTAAAATGAGGTGTTTCAGAAAATCATAATTGGTCATATTATTAACATTTACTAGCATCTAAGGTGTAAGGATAACTAATGGATCACTTTAAGCTTGCGTGTTGTTGCTCTATTGCTGACCCTGAGCTCTGACCTTCCTGAGCATTAAAGTAGACTGGTTCACATGAGTGTTCTACAGCAGCACAGCCACTCTTATCAACATTATCATGTTTGCGCTTTTTGTTTGAGCAGAATTCCATTAAGAGATATATCTAAATTGCAGCTCAGTAAATAGATTCATCTTGTGACAAAGGGCACAATGTGGAGCCAATAGGATTTGCTGAAGTTTTTAAAAAGTTCCACCCCCTGTCAGATTTCTTGTAGATGGAGGCGCTCCAGGTAAACTGAGAGGATTAGACCATCTGCAGCTCAGCAGCAGGAAAGCCTCTCTCTCTCTCTCTCTGCTAAATTCCATATTCCCACAAGCTTTCTGACTCTCATTCAGAAGTGCATTTCCAATTGCCCAGTTCAGGATCTCATATCCTTTTTTTCTTTTTCACCGTAAATAACAACATTTGCATTAATCTCCCTGGCTTTTTCCAAGCCTCATTAGCCACTATTTCTGTGGAACAAATAACAAAATATACAACACTGACGGTAATTAAAAACCGCAACTTATTAAAGACTTTTTATAAACATTTATTTTGAAAGACAACTTTGTCAGACATCTAAACAATGCTAAGATTTGGTTTAAAAAGTAAAAGGTGAAGAGCCTTTTCTTTTCAGTTTTTAAAAAAGAAATCTACAAAATCCTTTTAAATGTGATTGAAAAGCGAAAAACATCGCTTTCCCAGTCCCTGAAGAGGAAGTGCTTTCCCAGTGTACTCATGTGGAGCTAATCCAAATCATGTAACTTCAATGCTGAGTACCCAGACCATATAAATGTATGAAATGTTAGCATTTTTGTTGGCATGACCAGAATAAATTGGTGAAATTGAGATTTGTCAGCTCTTTCCTGAAGTTTTTCCACAAGTGTTACCTGTTTAACCTTTGGCTACTTGCCAGTGGATATCTCTTCCTCCTCAACACCTCTGCAAACTCCCCAGATGACCAGAAGCCGAGACCCTTCTTGTTATGAAGGGTCTGGGCTTCTTGTTCTTGTTATGAGGCGACACTGCTTAGTGTACGCATGTCAGAACAATGAATTTTGACTGTCCAGAGGCCTAGAGAAATCACCATGCAATACAGAATGAGACATAAATTCATGAGATATAATTTTAGCTCACTGACCATACAGATGTTGGAAGTCTCACCTCATCATTTGGCTAAAGGACCAGTGAGCTAATGCAATAGTGAGACCTTCATTATCTGTATGTTTGATTCACAAGAAGTTCACAAGAATTGCCACTTTACAATAGCCTGTGAATTGTGACGGATCGTGAGCTGAATAAGCTTCTAAGTCAGTGGCGTCTGGTTGATATGAATATTTTTAAATTGCTATCTGGTAATCCAAGTTTGTGTGCAGCACCGCGTAGACGTTTCAAGCTAACTCTCATTTTATTATATTTTGCTAGAAAAATGTAAATGAGTTATTGAAACATGCAAAAATTAATGGAACTACAGTACACATGAAAAAACAGTGTTTGTACAATTCTAATAAGCTTGAAAGTCAGTATTTGGTATGATCACCTTTATTTTTCAACACAGTTTGAACTCTCTTAGGCAAGTTTACTTTTAATTTCTTTAAGTAATCAATGGAATAGTTCTCCAGTCTTCTTGAAGGACACTACAAAGCTTTTCTTTAGATGTTGGCTGCCTTTTGTTCTAGTCTCTGTCAAGATGATCCCACACTGCTCCAATAATGTTGAGGTCTGGGCAAACCAAGTGCCACTGCTCATCTGGACATAAAGTTTTCCGTGGGAGAAACATTTCATCACTCATTCAAGTGACTTCTTCAGTCTCAACTGACTGCAGGACTCTCCAACCTCATAAACGCAAATTCTCATGACCATTGATCAAACAACCATCGATCAAGGCCCACTGATCAAAGGCCACTGATCATTGGCTTTGAGTACCATTCACATTCACAATTAACATTATCTAACATTTGATCGATGGTCATGAGAATTTGCATTTATAAGGTTGGAGAGTCCTGCAGTCAGTTGAGACTGAAGAAGTCACTTGGATGAGTGATGAAACATTTCTCCCACGGAAAACTTTACGTCCAGATGAACAGAATCAACTTTTGAGGTTTTACTTACCTGGATGATTGAGCATGCATCAAGACAAGTGCCACTGATTTTTTTTCCCTTTTTTCCTTACTTAGGAATGCCCTCCTAACAGCCACCCTTCCATGGAGACCATTTTTGATGAGGCTTCAGTAAACAGTAGATGGATCAGCTGAAGGGCCAGATGCATATCTCAGGTCCTGTGTCAGGTCTTTGCTGGATTTTTTCCTGTTTCCTAAGGACATGACTTTTAGATAATGTTTTAAACATTCCTCTGTACAAGGACTAGGCAGAAAATAAGTGAAATAGCAACCAGTTTCCACAGACAAACTTTGAAAGACCTTCAGAAAGCCTGGAGAACTATTGATCAAGACCACTTTAAAAATTCCCACAAAAGTCTGGTTTCTTAGATGCAAATTATAAAGAAATGAGGGTTGATCTTTTGTAGAGTACTGTACATGGAGTTGACATTGTGTGGCTGTCTGAGCACAACCATTTTTACCAATAAAATGTCAAAAAATTGGCTAGGTGTGATCTAGAAGTCTACTAAACCTTTACTTTTGAACCAAATTTAACCCAGCTTTAGCCTTCTTTTAGAATTCTAATCAACAGAACATATGCTTGAAATTAGGTTGCATTGAAGAAAATTCCTAAAAAGTCTGCTTTCCACCTTTTTAACTGGCTCACAGATTCAGCTCAGAAATCAATGTCCAAGGACTTGTGGTGTTTGGGGTGCTGGTTGGAGACACAATGTCCTATCTTGACTATGTTATTACAAGCTGCATATGATGTTAAAATTTTACTGATGACTCTATAAGAAAACATAAACACAGACTCATGCTGCCTGTCTGTCTGCCTGCCTGTCTGTCTGTCTGTCTGCCTGCCTGTGCTGCATTCACATCTTTCACAGGCTAAAGTGCTTCAGTCATTCATGAAAATTGCTGGAGCGAGATGTGAGGGAAGGGAGGGAGAGGAAGGAAAGTGGGAGGTGGGAGCTGTGACAAAAATGCTCTCGCACTACCCTCCATTCATTATTCTTTCACTGTGTATCTCTCTATATGCATTTTCTCTTCTCTGTCACCCCCTTCACATCTCCACTGCTTCCTCCTTCCTTCCTTCTTTCTTTTTCGGTGCTGCTGGGTTTTTTTTCTCCCTCTCCTCTTTTTTTGGGAGGAGGAAGAGTGGTGAGTTACCATGGCAACAACAAACTGGCTAAGAGCTACCTGTTCGCTGGTTTAAACAGAGAGCGAGTGATGGAGTGAAAATGAGGCAGAGGGATGAGAGCCCCGGTGGTGACAAGTCGCATATGTTTGATGATATTTTTCTCATTCTACTCAAAATCCTATTAAAGACCAAAGCAAATAATGAAGAACTCCTAGTAACAGGTGTGATATGTATATCAAAGTCATTTTTGGTCCTATTTCTTTGTGCTATTGAGCTCTATTTATGTCTAAAACAAATAAGTGGGCCACACCTTTGCACAGGGTGACATAGTAATTTATGACTACTAATGGGGGCAGAGTGGTTTATGTGGTCAAACCCACCCACACTAACAGAAGACGCATATACATACACAGCAAAAATAGTCCCCAACAAACACACTTTTACCCCATTTGGGTACTGTTTTTCAAACCTACTTCTACACATGAAAATATACACCACTGTTGGGTTAGGCCATGTGATGTAGCATCCTTTCGATATGCTTATACAGTGTCACAACAAGGGATGTCACCAGAACCGATACTTAAGATATATTTCAATACAAATATTCTGAAAATGCAAAGGTATTTGCTTTTCAAAATATTGGCACTACCGAATGTAGCTTATGTTCTGAGGTTGCAATTTTTCTAGAACTGATGAGGTCAGCATACAACTATGAGTGTTCTAATCTATCCTTAAAAGCTGAAGAAGAGGAAGAATGCGACAAACAGAGGAAAAACTAAAAATGGCACAGCAAAAGCTACATGTGGAAGATGGCAACTAGTACAGCTGCTGGAATGGCTCTACCTGGTTCCTTTATAGAAAGGCTGTCGGGAGTCCAGCACGGAAGTACTTTTTGTTTGAGGTGGATGACCAGAGAGTGATAATTCACAAAAAGGCAATATTCAAACAGTACTGTTGTACTTTTCAGTCCAAGGGAGGAAATACATCAATCAAAGACTTCAGTGTTTCAATTCATATTAACAGCCTGCAGAGTATTATCCTCCTTATGTTACCCTGAAATACATGCGAGCATTTAGTCTGAGACAGCTGGCATTGCTGTTGTAAAATCACTTATGTTCCAGAGGCTAAAGTGTTTGCAGTGGCTGTTATGTCAATGCTTAAAACTATCATAATGTAACTAATGTCATACCTCATAGTAAGAACTTTGATACGTTCCATTCAAAAACCTTGAACTGATAAGGAAAAAGTTAGAAAAACCATGAAAACTGATGCCATTCATAGCAATCATTCCAGCATCTATGCAAAACTGTGGCATGACTACCACATAAATCACAGTACTGTATTCTGGGCTATACTGTAGTTCCTTTCCCTAGCAGAAAAGGCATTTCTGCAATGTTTTGTAATGTTTTCAATAAAGAAGTGTATGTTTTGTACATTTTTAATACTTTTTAGCCATGATATCTGATTTAGTACTGAGACTGGTACTGAATGCTAAATTTCTGGTGTTGTGACATCCCTAGGCGCAAACAGTTTTTCCCTCCCAGAGTTGCATCATTTTTTCTCCAAGCTCTTGTACGTATGATGGGTGAGTCGTACCACTGCATAAAGTCTTCTCCAACACATTCCAATGGATTCTTAGTGGGGTAAAGGTCTGGATTTTGTGGTGGTCAAGGCATCTCTGAAAATGATGTCTCATGCTCCCTGAAACATTTCTTTATAATCTGAGCCTGATGAATCCTGGCAGTGTCATCTTTGAATATGCCAAAACCTAGTCATTCAGTATATTCAGGTAGTCAGCTGACCCAATTTTAGGGGCACATAACATTGCTGAACCTAAACCTGACCAAGTGAAGCAACCCCAGATCATAACACTCCCCCCACAGGCTTGCACTACGCATGATGGGCGCATGACTTCTCTTCTTACTGTGATGCACCCATCACTTTGGAACAGAGTAAATCTGGACCTATCAGATCACATGACCTTTTCCCACTGCTTCAAAGTCCAATTTTCTGCTCCCTATCAAACTGAAATCTTTTTTTCCCAATTAGCTTCACTGATAAGTTGTTTTCTTAAGGCTACACAGCTCTTCTCTTCACACTGTACATGTGAACATGCTCTTACTTTCACTACTGAACACAGAGTTCTACTGTGAGTTCTACTGTTGATTTCTTTGCAATTATATTTCACCAAACATGCAAGTGATCTTTTATTACAGTAATTGGAGATTTGTTTCTGACCTCATTTCCTCCTTGAAGATGATGGTTCACCACTATCCTTACAGGTTTTAATAATGCATTGGACAGTTTTAACCTAATTTTGGTAGTTTCAGCAATAATCACAGTTGTGTTCTTTGCTTGAATCAGTCCAGTAACTTGAAACAGAGTAACATCTTTTCTATGACCATGGGGTATGTCTTCTCACGTGATTTTTTAAGAAATGAGAAGTTACTCACTGCATCAGTTAAGGTTACCTGTTGCCAGCCAAAAACTATTAATCACTGCAGCAATTACCTAATGGAAGACTTAGTTAAATCCAGGTGGTCAATTTTACTGGCCAGGCAGCGAGTATTTTGTACACATTTTAAAGCATTAACTCTTTGATAGCACCTAATCAGACAGATTTGATAGGTTAAAAATAAGAAAAACAGAATAACGTCAACCGTTTCTTCTAAGTTCTTCTTTCGCTTCCTCTCTGAAGGAAGCGAATACCCACCAAGTACAGCGCCACAGGCATGCATCATTATACCTGACCTTCTCCTCCTCTACACAGTGGGAGAGGAGGGTGAGAGAGGACGAGAAAGGGAGTAAGAGATATTTAACTATAGATGGATATGCGCAAGAAGGAGGGGAGAGGCACCCAGTGACGAAGCAGTTGCTATGCCAAAAAACCAGGAGGACCACACATGCATGCGAAGGCACAAGTGAACACAGACACACACACACACACACACACACACACACACACACACACACACACACACACGCAAAGTAAACAAGGAGGGGGCTCGGATGAGTTGAGTGGAAGCAGGAGTGTCAGAACGATGTTGCTGAGGGTGACCACAGCATACTAACAGCTCTGACAGCACACTCACACACACAAAGGCAACGCACACAAGCAGAGCTGACTGCCAGAGATGGGTGAGGGCGATAGCAAATGTGATCACAAGAAGAAAATGTTCTCGATGTCAAATCATGTTTTCTCCCTCAAAGCTTGGTTCAAATAGGAACCTGTCTACATCATGCAGTGTAACCTGAATTATGGCTTCTGGCATCAATATGCAAACTGATGCCAAAGCTCTTCCACTGTTTTAGTAAAGCTGTGCATCTGTTCGCTTCTTAAAATCTCTCCTGATTACTTCTTCTTGACCTGAAGTGGATTTAATGAGTAGGAAGTATGGGAGTAGGGAGTATGAACAGGAAAAAACCTATTATTCAGTTTCACCTGGTCAGCCAATGCCATGGATCCTCTAAGTGTGGTATTTGTCCATTTTATTGGTGAGAACAGTTAAAAATATTTCCTTGCACCTCTTTTATAAAATGGCTTCCTCACTGCCAATCTCTTGAGGCAGAAATCAAGTTTAGTGGTAAAAAACCAAAACAAATGTATGAAAGGAAACAGCATGACTGTCTAACCCTAAATAGTACCTGAGGAAATTCAGTGGCTTGAACATGATCTGAATACATTTAGCGCAGTAGCTGATGGTTCCCATGCTGAGTGACTTGCATCAGCTGATGAAATACCAGACATTTTTTATTATTGAAAGAGCAAGCAGCAAGCAGGGATTTTTCATCTGATGATACCACTAACTAAAAAGTAAAGGAACACCAAATTTTATATGATTTAAATTCTGTTATAATATACAGTTAGGACAAAAAGCTTTTTAGTCAGCCACAACAATTCAGATTTTAAATTGAACAATCAAGATGTCAATCAAGTACAGAATTTTTTAAATTATTTCATTAGCTGTTTAGGAATTACAGCCATTTTAATGCATAGCCCCACTTTCAGAGGCTCAAAAGTAATGGGACAAACTAACATAATGTTAAATATAAGGTTTTTTTTAAAATACTTGGATGAAAATTCTTTGCATTGTCCCTGTAGTGTAGCGGTTTACACATTCACCTCACAAGCAAAAGGTCACTGGATTGCAGATTCCAGATGGAGACACAAGCCCCTCTCATTATGAAGGGTCGCGCCAGGAAGGGTATCTGGTGTAAAATGACCAATGGTGACCCCTTGGAGAGAATACAAGGGAGCAGCCGAAGGTACATGAAAATGCTTTACAATCAGTGACTGTCTGAGAATTAGAACCCATGGACATCACCAAATCCTGTGGTTCCTTCCTTGGGAGGCCTTTGTTGCAGCCATCTTCAGTTTTGTCTTCAGTAACTGAAAAGCTGCCCTCCTTAGTTGGGATCAGATGATTGGCTTGACCACTGAAGAATATCCCATTTCATTGTCTTGAGAAACTCTTGGATTGCTTTTGCCTGATGCTTTGGGTCATTACCCATTGCACTGTGAAGTCTGTCCAATCGGTTTTGCAGCAATCAGTTTTGCAGCATTTGTCTGAATCTGATCACAAAATATAGCCCTGTACACTTCAGAATTCATCTTGCTACTTCTATCAGCAGTCACATCATCAAGCAACACAAGTGACATACTTCCACTGGTCATACATGCCCGTGCTATAATATTGCCTCAACCATGTTTAACAGAAGATGTGGCACACTTTGAATGATGAGCTGTTCCTTTCGTTCTCCATACTTTTCTCTTTCTATCACTGTGATAAAGGATTTTTGTTCTAGAATGGGCAGACTCTGTTAAATGTTTTCTGAAAAAGTCTAGTGTGGCCTTCCTATTATTGAGTGCAACCGGTGGATTGCACCTTGCAGTAAACTATCTATATTACATTCATGAAGGCATCTCTGGATTATAGACTTTGGCAATGGTACACTTGTAAAGGGTTTTTCTTGAACAAGTAAAGAATTCTGTGATCATCCACTTTAGTTGTCTTCTGGTGTCTTCCGAGTCTTTTGGTATTGCTGAATGGGCGTTTATTTTTTTTTAGGAATGTTCCAGATTGTTGTTTTGACCACTCCTTAAGTGTTTGCTGTCTCTCTAATAGGTTGATTTAGTGTTTTCAGCCTTATAATGGCCTCCTTCACTTTCATCGGTATTTTCATCAGCATATTCATCAGCATATTAAGAGTTTTGGTGAAAAGCTACCAACCGCAAGTTCAACTCCAGATCTTATAAGCTTAGTTTGTCAAGGAACAATGACAGAACAGGCCTCACTTTGCCATAAAACTGCTTGTCAGGAAAATTTCCCATTACTTTTGAACCTATAAGAATTTTGTTTTTGTTTTCTTGTTTTTTGTTTTTTTTTTTTTGGGGGGGGGGGGTTTAAAATTTTTTTTTTTTTTTTTTTTTATTAAAT